>JAABKJ010011280.1:0-10780 GCA_011634705.1 Andricus grossulariae
AGGAGTGCATGGGATTGTAAATGAGTGAATGGGAACGTAAATAATTGAATGAGATTGAAAATGAGTGAATGGGATTGTAAATAAGTGCATGGGATTGTAAAGGAGTGCATGGGATTGTAAAGGACTGCATGGGATTGGAAATAAGTGAACGGAATTGTAAAGGAGGACATGGGATTGTAAAGGAGTGCATGGGATTGTAAATGAGTGAATGGGAACGTAAATAATTGAATGAGATTGAAAATGAGTGAATGGGATTGGAAATAAGTGAATGGGATTGTAAATAAGTGCATGGGATTGTAAAGGAGTTCATGGGATTTAAAAGGACTGCATGGGATTGGAAATAAGTGAACGGGATTGTAAAGGAGGGCATGGGATTGTAAATAAGTGCATGGGATTGTAAAGGAGTGCATGGGATTGTGAATAAGTGCATGGGATTGAAAAGGAGTGCATGGAATTGGAAATAAGTGAACGGGATTGTAAAGGAGGGCATAGGATTGTAAATAAGTGAACGGGATTGTAAAGGAGGGCATGAGATTGTAAATAAGTGCATGGGATTGTGAAGGAGTGAATGAGATTGGAAAGTAGTGAATAGGATTGTAAATGAGTGCATGGAATTGTAAATGAGTACATGGGATTGTGAAGGAGTGCATGGCATTGTGAAGGAGGGCATGGGATTGTAAATAAGTGCATGTAATTTTAAAGGAGGGCAGGGTATTGTAAATGAGTGAATGGGATCGGAAATGAGTGAATGGGATCGGAAATGAGTGAATGGGTTTGGAAATAACTGAATGTGGTTGTAAAGGAGGGCATGGGATTGTAAATAAGTGTATGGGATTGTAAAGGAGTGCCTGGGATTGTAAATAAGTGCATGTAATTGTAAAGGAGGGCACGGTGTTGTAAAGGAAGGCATGGGATTGTAAAGGAGGGCATGGGATTGTAAATGAGTGAATGGGATTGTAAATAAGTGCATGAGATTGTAAATAAGTGCATGGGATTGTGAATAAGTGCATGGGATTGAAAAGGAGTGCATGGAATTGGAAATAAGTGAATGGGATTGTAAAGGAGGGAATGGGATTGTAAATAAGTGCAAGGGATTGTAAAGGAGTGCATGGGATTGTAAAGGAGTGCCTGGGATTGTAAATAAGTGCATGTAATTGTAAAGGAGGGCACGGTGTTGTAAAGGAGGGCATGGGATTGTAAAGGAGGGCATGGGATTGTAAATGAGTGAATGGGATTGTAAATAAGTGCATGGGATTGTAAAGGAGTGCATGGAATTGTGAATAAGTGCATGGTATTGAAAAGGAGTGCATGGGATTGGAAATAAGTGAATGCGATTATAAAGGAGGGAATGGGATTGTAAATAAGTGCAAGGGATTGTAAAGGAGTACATGGGATTGTAAATAAGTGCATGTAATTTAAAAGGAGGGCATGGTATTGTAAGGGTGGGCATGGGATTGTAAATGAGTGAATGGGATTGTAAATGAGTGAAAGGGATCGGAAATGAGTGAATGGGTTTGGAAATAAGTGAATGGGATTGTAAAGGAGGGCATGCGATTGTAAATAAGTGCAAGGGATTACGAAGGAGTGCATGGGATTGTAAAGGAATGGATGGGATTGTGAAGGAGTGGATGGGATTGTAAAGGAGTGCATGGGATTGTAAAGGAGGGCATGGGATTGTAAATAAGTGCGTGGGATTATGAAGGAGTGCATGGGATTGTAAAGAAATGGATGGGATTGTGAAGGAGTGGATGGGATTGTAAAAGAAGACATGGGATTGTAAATAAGAGCATGATATTGTAAATAAGTGCATGGGATTGTAAAAGAGTGCTTGGGTTTGGAAAGGGGTGCATGGGATTGTGAAGGATTGTATGGGATTACATAAAATCGTAGAGAAAGTGATAATTTAATTAATTTAATTAATTAATTTAATCCTTACCATATCTTTCGTCTTCTCGGTGAAAAACGGATCTTGAGGATTCGACATCAGAGGTGTAAATCCCGAAAGGGTTGTGTCTTCAGGCAGCTTTACGAGTTCAAGATCTGAAACAGAATAAAATCACAAATTGATAAGAAAAAAACTCTTAAATTTAATTTTTAATAGTGGATATAATGGAATAAAAATTCGAGAAATTGAAAAAGAATAACTGAAAATTGTTCAACAATTAGAAGTTTTAATTTGAAATTGTTTAAGATTGAGCAAATAAAATTTCAAATCGTCGCATTCACAATTATAAATTTTAAGTGTTTAATACTGAAAAGAAAAAATTACAAAATTAAAAATTTCAAAACTTGGAAAAAATGAATAAAATCTTTTGAAATCCTTCACATTTTTTTGTTAAGTTTTTAAAAGTTATTTGTATTTTTTTTTAATACCCTGAAATATTTAAAATCCTTTGCAATTTTTTTAAATTAATGTTTTAAAATGAAACCTAAATTATTTTTAATTTTTCCAGAAATTTTATTGTGGGTACCGGTAATTTTTTTCTTCCCAGTACCGACAGTGTCATTTTTCAATTTCAAGCAATTCTAACTTTAAATTGTTAAACAATTTGAAATTTGTATTAGTTACGTCTCTATGTTTTTAAATGTTTATTTCGAATTTGAAATTCAATTTTTTGTAGACTAAAATTAGTTGCATGCACTTTAAATTTTTCAAATTAATCTCAAATTGAATGATTTTGGATTGAATTCGCTTGAAAATTCTAAATATTTCAATGTAATTTGCCAGGAATAATTGTTGAATGGAAAATTCAACATTTTTTTGCTAAAATTCAAATTTTTCTAAACAGTAAAATTAAAGAATTTAGGCCTTTTATTATACTTGGACGATTATAAATTCATTATCCTCGAAATCAGATAGAATAAGATGAAAAATTCGAAAATTAAACAATTACAAATTAAAAACTGTTTGAATCCATATAATACTGATGTATTGAGTTTTAAACAAAAAGATTAATTTTCTACCAAAAGGACGAATTTTCAACCATAATTATGAATTTTCAACTCAGAAGGTTAATTTTCTACCGAGAAAGTTAAATTTTTGACAAAATACATGAATTTTCAAAAAAAGAGAAAAAAAATAATTTTTCAATCAGAAATGGTATAGTTTAATTTTCCCTTAAAAAATTAATTAAAAAAAATTGATTCTCAACAAAACAGCTCAATTTTCAAGCACCTAAATGAATTTTCAATTACAATCTTTGATACAAAAAAATGAATTTGTAATGAACTGTTCGAATTTTGAACCAAAAAGACAAATTTTCAACTAAAAAGACGAATTTTCAACTACAAGGATGAATTTTCAACTAAAATGGATAAATTTTCAATCGCAGAAATGAATTTTTAATTAAAATCTTCAACTAACAAAATGAATTTGTAAGCAAATGGATACATTTTTAACTAAAAAAATGAATCTTTAACCAAAAAGATTAATTTTCAAAGAAGAAGACCAAAAAAGACGATTTTTGAACGAAAAAAATGAATTTTCAACTAAATTAAATAAATTTTCAACTAAAAATGGAATAGGTAAATTTTCTTTTAACATAATTAATTTGCAACAAAAAATGCAGTTTCAACAAAGTAGTTAAATTTTTAACGAAATATATGAATTTCTCATTTAAATGATGAATCTTCAGCCAAAAAAATTAATACGTAACAAAATAGTTGAATTTTCGAGTTGAAAAAAAAACTTTTAAAAAGTCTGGAATTCTTAACAAAAAAAATTAAATTTTCAAAAAAATAATTGAATTTTTATCCAAATACTTTCAACCAAATAGAAAAGAAAACAATTTTCAAACAAATAATTGAATTTTCAACAAAATAATTGAAATTGTAAGAGAATAATTGAATTTTACATAAAAAAGACGAATTTTAAACCAAGAAGATTAATTTTCTATCAAAAAGACGAATTTTCGAGAAAATACATGCATTTTCAACTGAAAAAGATCAATTATATCAATCAAAAATGGAAAAGATCATTTTTCAAGAAAAACAAATAAATTTTCAACAAAATGAAAACGGAATTTTTAACAAAATAGTGAAATTTTCAACCAAAAAAAGAAATTTTTCACAAAGTAGTTCAACGTTTACCTCAGTAATTTAATTTTCAATTAAAAAATATGAATGTTCAACAAAATAGTTAAACCAGAAAAAGCATTATCGAAAAAAGTCATCGGAAAGATATTCTTAGTCAAATCAATCAAAAAAATTGAGCTTATTCGCTGAAAAATAGCCAAACTCTGAATATTTTTATGAAAATTATTTCAGTAATGAATAATTCTTGGTAATTTGCAAAGCATCATAGAAAAAGTCACCGAAAAGATATTCTTAGTTAATTCTGCAAAAAAATGAATTCGTTGAGAAATAGCCAAAATCTGAACTTGTTTATGAAAATTATTTAAATAATTATCATTTCTTTTGGATTTGCAAAGCATCACAAAAAAAAGTTATCACAAGGATATTCCTAGTTAATTCTGTAAAAAATTAAACCTATTCGCTGAAAAATAGCCAAACTCTGAACATTGTCATGAAAATTGTTTTAATAATTAATAATTCTTGGTAATTTGCAAAGAATCTTAGAAAAAAAAGTAATGGGAAAAATAGCCAAACTCTGAACATTTTCATGAAGATTGTTTTAATAATTAATAATACTTGGTAATTTGCAAGGCATCATAGAAAAAAATTCATCGGAAAGATATTCCTAGATAATTCTGTAAAAATATTGAGCCGATTCGCTAACAAATAGCCAAACTCTGAATATGTTAATGAAAATTGTTTCGATAATTAATAATTCTTGGGAATTTGTAAAGCATCACAGAAAAAAGTCACTGGAAAGATATTCCTAGATAATTCTGTAAAAAATTGAGCCTATTCGCTGAAAAATAGCCAAACTCTGAACATTGCCATGAAAATTCTTTTAATAATGAATAATTCTTGGGAATTTGCAAAGAATCTTAGAGAAAAGTCATCGGAAAGATATTCTTAGTTGATTCTGTGAAAAATTGAGCCTATTCGCTGAAAAATAGCCAAACTCTGAATACGTTTATGAAAATTGTTTCAATAATTAATGATTCTTGGGAATTTGAAAAGCATCATACGAAAGAGTCCTCGAAAAGACATTCTTAGTTAAATATATAAAAAAATTTAGCTCATTCGCTGAAAAATAGCCAAACTCCGAATATTTTTATAAAAAATGTTCAATAATTAATAATTCTTTAAATTTGTAAAGCATCTCAGAAAAAAGTCATTGGAAAGATATTCCTAGATAATTCTGTAAAACAATTGAGCCTATTCGCTGAAAAATAGCCAAACTCTAAATATATTTATGAAAATTGTTTCAATAATTAATAATTCTTGGGAATTAGCAAAGAATCTTAGATGAGTCATGGAAAAAATAGCCAAACTCTGAACATTTTCATGAAAATTGTTTCAATAATTAATAATTCTTGGGAATTCGGAAAGCATCATAGGAAAGAGTCCTCGGAAAGACATTGTTCGTTAAATATATATAAAAATTTAGCTCATTCGCCGAAAAATAGCCAAACTCCGAATATTTTTATGAAAATTTTTTCAATAATTAATAATACTTGGTAATTTGCAAGTCATCATAGAAAAAAGTCATCGGAAAGATATTCCTATTTAATTCTGTAAAAAAATAAGCCTATTCACTGAAAAATAGCCAAACTCTGAACATTTTCATGAAGATTATTTTAATAATTAATACATCTTGATAATTTCCAAAGCATTATAGAAAAAATTCATTGGAAAGATATTCCTAGATAATTCTGTACAAAAAATTGAGCCTATTCACTGAAAAATAGCCAAACTCTGAAAATTTTTATGAAATTTGTTTCAGTAATAAATAATTCTTGGAAATTTGCAAAGCATCACAGAAAAATGTCATTGGAAAGATATTCCTAGTTAATTCTGCAAAAATTGATCCTATTCGATGAAAAATAGCCAAACTCTGAACATTTTTATGAAATTTGTTTCAATAATTAATAATTCTTGAAAATTTGTTAAGCATCACAGAAAAAAGTAATCGGAAAGATATTCCCAGTTAATTCTGTAAAAAATCGAGCCCATTCGCTAAAAAATAGCCAAACTCTTAATATGTCTATGAAAAATGTTTCAATAATTAATAAGTCTTGGTAATTTGGAAAGAATCATAGAAAAAGTCATCGGAAAGATATTCTTGGTTAATTCTGTAAGAAAATAGAAACAATTCGTTGAAAAATAGCCAAAATCTGAACATTTTCATGAAAATTGTTTTAATAATTAATAATTCTTGGTAATTTGCAAAGCATCATGGAAAAAAGTCACTGGAAAGATATTCCAAGACAATTCTGTAAAAAAATTGAGTCTACTCGCTGATAAATAGCCAGAATCTGAATATGTTTATGAAAAATGTTTCAATAATTAATAAGTCTTGGGAATTTGCAAAGAATCTTATAGAAAAGTCATCGGAAAGATATTCTTAGTTGATTCTGTGCCAAATTGAGTCTATTCGCTGAAAATAGCCAAACTCTGAATATTTTGATTAAAATTGTTTCAATAATTAATAATTCTTGGGAACTTGCAAAGCATCATAGAAAAGAGTCCTCAGAAAGACATTCCTAATTCAATATATAAAAAAAATTTAGCTTATTAACTGAAAAATAGCCAGAATCCGAATATTTTTATGGAAATTTTGTCAATAATTAATCATTCTTGAAAATTTGTAATGCATCACAGAAAAAAATCATCGGAAAGATATTCCTAGTTAATTCTGTAAAAAATTGACCCTATTCGCTGAAAAATAGCCAAACTCTGAAGATTTTCATGAAGATTGTTTTAATAATTTACAATTCTTGGTAATTTGCAAAGCATCATAGAAAACGCCATTGGGAAGATATTCCTAGTTGATTATGTAAAGAATTGAGCCTATTCGCTGAAAAATAGCCAAACTCTGAATATTTTTATGAAATTTGTTTCAATAATTAATAATTCTTAGGAATTTGCTAAGCATCATAGAAAAGAGTCCTCAGAAAGACATTCCTAATTAAATATATAAAAAAAATTTAGCTTATTCGCTGAAAAATAGCCAAACTCCGAATATTTTTATGGCAATTTTTTCAATAATTAATAATTCTTGAAAATGTGTAAAGCATCACACAAAAAAGTCATCGGAAAGATATTCCGAGTTAATTTTGTCTGAAATTGGGCTGAAAAATAGCCGAACTCTGAATATGTTTATGAAAAATGTTTCAATAATTAATAAGTCTTGGGAATTTGCAAAACATTATAGAAAAAAGTCATCGGAAAGATATTCTTAGTTAATTCTGTAAAAAAGTGAGCCTTTTCGCTGAAAAATAGCCAAACTCTGAACATTTTCATGAAAATTGTTTTAATAATGAATAATTCTTGGTAATTTGCAAAGCGTCATATAAAAAAGTCACTGGAAAGATATTCCTAGTTAATTCTGTAAACAATGAAACCTATTCGCTGAAAAATAGCCAAACTCTGAACATTGTCATGAAAATTGTTTTAATAATTAATAATTCTTGGTAATTTGCAAAGAATCTTAGAAAAAAAAGTAATGGGAAAAATAGCCAAACTCTGAACATTTTCATGAAGATTGTTTTAATAATTAATAATACTTGGTAATTTGCAAGGCATCATAGAAAAAAATTCATCGGAAAGATATTCCTAGATAATTCTGTAAAAATATTGAGCCGATTCGCTAACAAATAGCCAAACTCTGAATATGTTAATGAAAATTGTTTCGATAATTAATAATTCTTGGGAATTTGTAAAGCATCACAGAAAAAAGTCACTGGAAAGATATTCCTAGATAATTCTGTAAAAAATTGAGCCTATTCACTGAAAAATAGCCAAACTCTGAACATTTTTATGCAATTTGTTTCAGCAATAAATAATTCTTGGAAATTTGCAAAGAATCACAGAAAAATGTCATTGGAAAGATATTCCTAGTTAATTCTGCAAAAATTGATCCTATTCGATGAAAAATAGCCTAACTCTGAATATATTAATAAAAATTTTTTCAATAATTATTAATTCTTGAAAATTTGTAATGCATCACAGAAAAAAGTCATCGTAAAGATATTCTTAGTTAAATATATAACACAATTTACCTTTTTCGCTGAAAAATAGCCAAACTCTTAATATGTCTATGAAAAATGTTTCAATAACTAATAAGTCTGGGGAATTTGCAAAGAATCTTAGAGAAAAGTCATCGGAAAGATATCCTTGATTAAATCTATAAAAAAAATTGAGCCTATTCGCTGAAAAATAGCCAAACTCTGAACATTTTCATGAAAATTGTTTTAATAATAAATAATTATTGGAAATTTGCAAAGCATCACAGAAAAATGTCATTGGAAAGATATTCCTAGATAATTCTGTAAAAAAATTGAGCCGATTCACTAACAAATAGCCAAACTCTGAATATGTTAATGAAAATTGTTTCGATAATTAATAATTCTTGGGAATTGGCAAAGCATCATAGAAAAAAGTTATCGGAAAGATATTCCTAGATAATTCTGTAATAATTAACACTCGTTCATCTAAACCTAAATTCAAACTTCAAAGTGATGAATGGTCACGTAATTTCCCGTGGACATCACCTCCTGGGTCGGTACTCGGTACATACGTTTCGGAAAGGAGCTGAGACACTAACGGTACCTGCAGCAACGTGTACCGTAATGCCAATTTGTTGCCGGATTCACCATTACTCGAACCTTATCTTCCAAGCACAATGGACAAATTGGGCAGTCTATGAGTCCTCATTGAACTGACTGACTGACTGCCTGACTGACCGATTTCATTCCATTTCATTCTCTCAAACTCAATGAAATTTTATTGTTCAGTTCTAGCAGCAGGACACGTTTTACTATTGAGAAAGACCTACTTTGTCAGAAATAAGAATGTTCGATTTCCTACCTAATATATCTTTACCTAATAAATAGCCAAAATCTGAGTCTTCCTGTGAAAATTGTTTGAATAATTAATAATTCTTGGAAATTTGCAAAGCATGACAGAAAAGTCATCGGAAAGATGTTTCTAGTTAATTCTGTAAAAAATTGATCCTATTTGCTGATAAATAGCCAGAATCTGAACATTTTCACGAAAATTGTTTTCATAATTAAAAATTCTTGGAAATTTGCAAAGTATCACGGAAAAAAGTCATCGGAAAGATATTCCTCGTGAATTATGTAAAAAATTGATCCTATTTGCTAATAAATAGCCAAAATCTGAATATGTTTACGAAAATTGTTTCAATAATTAATAATTCTCGGAAATTTGCAAAGCATCACGGAAAAAAGTCATCGGAGAGATATTCCTAGTTAATTCTGTAAAAAAATTGAGCCTATTAGCTGAAAATAGCCAAAATCTGAATATGTTTATGAAAATTGTTCCAGTAATTAGTAATTCTGGGGAATTTGCAAAGAATCATAGAAAAAGTCATCAGAAAGATATTCTTGGTTAATTCTGTAAAAAAAAAATAGAAACAGTTCGTTGAAAAATAGCCAAAATCTGAGTCTTCCTGTGAAAATTGTTTGAATAATTAATAATTCTTGGAAAATTGCAAAGCATCACAGAAAAGTCATCGGAAAGATGTTTCTAGTTAATTCTGTAAAAAATTGATCCTATTTTCTGATAAATAGCCAGAATCTGAATATGTTTATGAAAATTGTATCAATAATTAATAACTCTTGGAAATTTGCAAAGTATCACGGAAAAAAGTCATCGGAAAGATATTCTTGGTTAGTTCTGTAAAAAAATAGAAACAATTCGTTGACAAATAGCCACAATCTGAATCTCTGTGTGAAAATTGTTTGAATAATTAATCATTTTTGGGAATTTGCAAAACATTATAGAAAAAAGACATCGCAAAGATATTTCTAGTTAATTCTGTAAAAAATCAAACCTATTCGTATTTTTGGTTTTAAAATTAAAAAAAAAAGAAAATGAAATTCCATCTTTTTTGGTTGAAATATGAAGTATTCCACTTATTGTTGAGAATTCATCTTTTTAGTTTGGAAACTCAATTATTTTGTTGAAAAATTGATTATTTGGTTGAAATTTCTCGTATTTTGTTAAATAATCATCTTTTATGGTGGAAAAGTATTTGTTTTTTAAATTAATCAATTTGAAATTTTTTAATTTGTCCCTGAAATATTGTTTATTTTTATCGAAGGAATTTAAAAATAGGTGAACTTTTTTTTCATGACTGAAAAATCTTTTTTGTTGAAAATTAGGGTTTTTGGTTTTGAAATTAACTTTTTTTAAATGAAATTTTATATTTTTGGTTGAAATATGAAGTATTGCACTTTTTTGTTAAGAACTCATCTTTTTAGGTTGAAAACTCAATTATTTTTGTTGAAAAATTGATTATTAGGTTGAAAATTTTAGTATTTTGTTAAAAAATCGTCTTTTATGGTAGAAAAGTATTTCTTTAATAAATTAATTTGAAAATTTTGAATTCGTATGGGAAATATTGTGGTTTTTTTAACGAAGGTTTTGAAAATAGGCAAATAAAAATAGGTGAACTTTTTTTTTCTTTCGTGACTGAAAAATCTTTTTTGTTGAAAATTCATCTTTTTGGTTAACATTTTTTTTTTTCTAATGAAATTTAATCTTTTTTGGTTGAAATATGAACTATTACACATTTTTGTCGAGAATTTATCTTTTTAGGTAGAAAACTTCATTATTTTGTTGAAAATTCAAGTCTTTTGTTAAAAAATCATCTTTTATGGTAGAAAAGTATTTTTTTTTTAAA
>JAABKJ010011281.1:0-10780 GCA_011634705.1 Andricus grossulariae
TTTTTGGTTAAAAATTCAACTATTCCAGATGAAGATTCATCATTTTAGTTAACAATTTATTACTTTGTTAAAAATTTTTTTTTTTTTAAATTAGTTTTTTAACTGAAAATTTAACTCATTCACTTTTTGTTGAAAAGTGATCCTTTTTAGTTCAAATTTGAACTATTTGGTTGAAAATTCGTCTTTTTTGGTTAAAATTAATATTTTTGGTAGAAATTTAAACTATTCCAATTAAAGATTCATAGTTTTAGTTGAAAATTCATCTTTTTGGTTTCAAATTCAAATATTCAAGTTGAAGAGTTTAATTCGAAATTCGCCGATTTGGTTGAGAATTAATTTTTTTTTCACTGAATATTTAACTGTTCCATGTTTGGTTGAAAATTGATCTCTTTTATTTCAAAATTCAACTATATGGTTAAAAATTTGTCTTTTTTGTTGGAAATTCGTCTTTTTTGCTAGAAATGAATCTTTTGGTTTGAAAATTAATTTTTTTTTTTAAATTCATCTTTTTGGTTAAAAATTCAACTATTCCAGATGAAGATTCATCATTTTAGTTAACAATTTATTATTTTGTTTGAAAATTTGTTTCTTTTTTTTGTTGGAAAATTAGTTTTTTAACTGAAAATTTAACTTATTCACTTTTTGTTGAAAAGTGATCCTTTTTAGTTCAAATTTCAACTGTTTGGTTGAAAATTCGTCTTTTTTGGTTAAAATTAATATTTTTGGTAGAAATGAATCTTTTTGTTTGAAAATTAATTTTATTTTTAAAAAATTCATCTTTTTGGTTAAAAATTCATATATTCTAGTTAAAGATTCATCACTTTAGTTAAATATTCATCACTGTGGTTGAAAATTGGTTTTTTCTTTTGTGAAAAATAATTTATTTTTTTTACTGAAGATTTAACTATTCCACTTTTGGTTGAAAAGTGATCTGTTTCAGTTCAAACTTTAAATATTCGGTTGCAAATTGATCTTTTTCAGTTGAAAATTCAACTATTTGGTTGAGAATTCATGTATTTCGTTCAAAAATCGTCTTTTTAGTAGAAATCATTTTTCTGTTTTGTTTAAAATTCAACTGTTTGTTTAAAAATGGATCTATCTTGTTGGAAATACAATGTTTTACTTGGTAAGTCAGAAATTTGAAGTGGTTTAAATTGAATGTAAAATTGTACCCACATTATTCATTTTACCTAAATATGCACTGAATTTTAAGTAGAAGATAAAATAAAAAATTTTGAATTGCTTCGTAATACGAAAAAATTATAGCCGGAAAAACTTGAAATATTTGAAAAAAACCTGGAATTATCAGGGATTTTTTCCCCCAGGGTTTGAGTAGACACCCTGATTTCAGAAAAGCTTATTTCTAAATGGAAATGCTGAAGGTTTGAATTTAAAGAACTGAATCTGTAATTTTGTTGAAAACCAAATTAAATTCTTCCTATTTATTCACACAGATGCGGATTGGTTGCTCTGGCCATGGCTTCTCAGGAGTACCGGAAGCCAGTCTCCGTGATCCAACTTTTAGCGGAAGCTCGAGTTCGTGGATTTACCCAACACGGGGAAGTATACAGTGTCGATTTCATGGGGACCTTGGCTGCAGAACACTTACCAGATCACAGACCTGATATTTTAGTAGATTTACAAACGTGTCCAGACACGTTAACACATGCTTTGGCTCATGGTGCAATGGTTCTAGTTCCATATGACTCCGATTTTAATCATGCACCGTGTCTTAAAAGGGGACACAAAGCTCACTGGGCTTTACTCGTTGGACTTATTTCTTCCAGGTATGAATTTAACCCGAAAAGAAAAAGAAAAACGTGTATTTAAACATTTTTTGTTTTAATTTTTAATTTGTCAAATTCGAGAATTTATCAAATAAAACAGGGTGGTCGTAGGTCAGGGAAACCCTAGAATTCAGGGAAAAGTCAGGGATTTTGAAAAACTTCTTGCAAAAGTCAGGGAATTTCTATAAGAGGCACTTTAAACAATGTTAGAAAAAAATGCTGCAAGATTAAGATTCTGGTAATTGAATATTAATGGTCAGGAAAAATGAAAATCTGTTCACGGAAAAATGAGGGCATTTTGAAAATTAACTTTTGCGAACAATCTGATAAGCATAATATTCTTGTCAGTAATTTATTTGCCTTGTATTTCTGTTTCTATTTTGTTTGCAGTTGCTTCCTCATGATGATTATATTTTTAGTTTAAAATGTTATTATTTAGTAGAAAATTCACCCATTTTGTTTAAATTTAATCCTTTTTCGTTTAAAATTCAACTTTTTTGTTTAAAATTCAACTATTTTGGTAGAAAATTATTTATTTGTTGAAAATTCATATTTTGATGTTGAAAACTCAATAAAATGGTTGAAATATCTATTTGGTTAAAATTTGTTTCTTTTTTTGGAAATTCATCTGTTTTACAGAAAAATCATCTTTTGGCTTGAGAATTTCAGAATTTGTATGAACTTTATTTTTCTTGACTAAAAAATCTTTATTTGTTGAAATTTCGTATTTTTTTGTTAAAATTTCTTTTCTTTTTTAATTGAAAATTTAACTTTTCCATTTTTAGTTGAAAAATTATCTTTTTTAGTGTAAAATTTAACTAGTCTTTTAAAAATTCATCTACTCTTTTAAAAATTCATCTGTTTTGGTGGAAATTTTTTATTTTTTCGTTGATAAAAATCGATATGAAAATGCAACTCTTTGGTTTAAAATAATCGTCTTTGATTGAGAATTCAAATATATTTTGTTGAAAATTCGTCTTTATTGGTTGAATGCAATTTTTTTTTATATAAATCAATTTTTTTTGGTTGAAATATCTATCTATTATTCATTGAAAATTCATATTTTTTTAAATTGAACTACGTGAAGGTTGAAACTTGATCTTTTTTATTTGAAAATTCATCTCTGGTTGAAATTTTTTTTTTGTGTTGAAAATTAATTTTTTAACTGAAAATCTAACTATTTTGTTTGAAAATTGATGTTTTATTTAAAAATTAATATTTTCAGTTTGAAAATTCAACTGTTTTACAGAAAATTCCTCTTTTGGCTTAAAAGGTCAACATTTTGTATGAACTTTTTTTTTCTTTACTGAAAAATCTTTATTCGTTGAAAATTCTCTTTTTAATTGGAAAATTCATCTATTTGTTTGAAAATGTGACTGTTTAGTTGAAAATTGTTTATTAAAAATTTTTTTTTTTTTTACTGCAAATTTAACTTTCCATTTTTTTTAATTCATCTGTTTTAGTATAAATTTAATATTTTTCAAATAAAAAGCGAGATAAAAATACTTGGTTGAAAATCAACTTTTCTAAATTCTTTCTTGACGGAAAAATCTTTATTTGTTGAAAATTAGTCTTTTTTCCTGGAAAATTCACCTTTTTGATTGAAATTTTATGTTTTTTAGTTGAAAATTTAACTTTTTTTTTCTTCGTGATGTTTGTTGAAAAATCGTCTTTTTTGGTAGAAAATTCTTGTTTTTGGTTTTAAAATTCATCTATCTTGGTAGAAATTTCATCTCTTTTGGTTGAAATATCAATTATTACATTTTTTGTTCAGAATTAATCATTGTAGGTTGAAAATACATCTATTTGATTAAAAATTCAATTATTTTGAATATAATATAATTGTTTTGTTGAAAATTTACCTTGTTCAAAATTCTTTTTTTTTCGTTTGTTGAAATATCAACTATCATATTTTTAATTGAGAATTCATCTTTTTGTTGAAAATTCATCTTTTCGGGTTGAACATTGAACTGCTTCGTTGAAGGTTGAAATATTTTGTTAAAAAAATAATTTTGTTGTTGAAGATTAATAATTTTAGTTAAAAATTCAACTTTTCAATTTTTAGTTGAAAATTGATCTTTTTTAGTTAAAAAATCATATTTGTTAGTTGAAAACTCATCTTCTTTGTTTGCAATTGTATCTTTTTTAGTTAAAAATGCAACTGTTGAGTTGAAAATTAACTTTTTCGTCGAAATTAATATTTTTTGGATAAAAATTCAACGGGTTTACAAAAAAATCGCGTTTTCATAATTTTAGATGAAAATTCATCTTTTTGGTTAAAAATTCCCTTTTTTTGTTGTTGCATTTTTTTCTTTTTACTTGAAATTTAACTTTTTCATTTTTGGTTGAAAATTATATTAATATATTATATTAATATACATTAATCGTTGAAAATTCATCTTTTTGATTGAAAGTTTAACTATTTTAGTTAAATTTTTTGTTTGAAAATTTAATTGTTTTACAGAAAAATCGTCTTTTAGCTTGAGAATTCAAGAATGTGTATGAACTTTTTTTCTTGGCTCAAAAATCTTTGTTGAAATTGCGTATTTTTTGGATGAAATTTATTTTTTGTTAACTGAAAATTTAACTTTTCCATTTTTAGGAATATTCAAATATATTTTGCTGAAAATACGTCTTTATTGGTTGAATTCAACTATTTTTGATATAAATAAATTTTTTTTTGGTTGAAATTATTCGTTCAAAATTCATGTTTTTGGTTAAAAATTGAACTATTTGAAGGTAGAAAATTAATATTTTTTTTTTTAATTCATCTCTGGTTGAAAAATAGTTTTTTTGGGGTTTGAAAGATAATTTTTTAATTGAAAATTCAACTATTCAATTGGAAGATTCATAATTTTAGTTGAAAATTCGTGTTTTTGGTTGAAATTTAACTATTATGTTTGAAAATTGATATTTTTTATTTGAAAATTCATATTTTCAGTTTGAAAATTCAACTGTTTTACAGAAAATTCCTATTTCAGCTTGAAAGTTCAACAATTTGTATGCACTTTTTCTTTTTTGACTGAAAAATCTTCATTCGTTGAAAATATTTGTTTTAGTTGGAAAATTCATCTATTTGTTTTCCGTTTGTTGAAATATCAAATATCATATTTTTAATTGAGAATTCATCTTTTTGTTGAAAATTCATCTTTTCGGGTTGAACATTCAACTATTTTGGTAGAGTATTCACTTTTCGTTAAAATTTCACTTTTGGTTGAAAATTACTGTTCTTTGGTTAAAAACTGAACTGCTTGGTTGAAGGTTGAACTATTTTGTTAAAAACATAATTTTTTTGTTGAAGATTAATAATTTTACATCAAAATTCTTTTTTTTTTTGGTAAAATTAATATTTTTTAATGAAAATTCAACCTTTCCTTTTTTATATGAAAATTGATCTTTTTTAGTTAAAAAATCATATTTGTTAGTTGAAAACTCATCTTCTTTGTTTGAAATTATCTCTTTTTTAGTTAAAAATGCAACTTTTGGGTTGAAAATTAACTTTTTCGTAGAAATTAATATTTTTTGGATAAAAATGTAACAGTCTTACCAAAAATTCGCGTTTTCATGATTTTAGATGAAAATTCCTTTTTATTTTGTTGAAATTTTTTATATTTTTAATTGAAATTTAACTTTTTCATTTTTGGTTGAAAATTGATCTTTTTTTTTTTTGAAAATTCAACTCTTTTTTTGCAAATTTATGTATTTTGTTTAAAGATCGTCTTTTTGGTAGAAAAATGGTCTTTTTGGTTTTAAAATTCATATCTTTTGGTACAAATTTAGTCTTTTTTGGTTGAAATATCAACTATAATATGTTTTGTTCAGAATTGATCTGTGTAGGTTCAATATCCAACTATCTGGTTAAATATGCAACTATTTTGTGTAAAATTTAATCGTTTTTGTTTGAAAATTCGACTATTTGGTTAAAAATTCAATTATTTTATATAAAATTTAATTGTTTTGTTGAAAATTCATCTTTTCGGGTTTTAATTGAACATTCTTTCTTTTTTTGTAAAATTAATATTTTTGATTGAAAATGTAATCTTTTCATTTTTGGTTGAAAATTGATCGTTTCTAGTTAAAAGTTCATATTTTTTCGTTGAAAATTCATCTTCTTTGATTGAAATGTTCTCTTTTTTATTTAAAAATGCAACTTTTTGGTTGAAAATTAACTTTTTCATGGAAATTAATATTTTTGGGATAAAAATTTAACAGTTTTACAGAAAATTCGCGTTCTCATAATTTTATATGAAAATTCATCTTTTTGGTTGAAAATTCGTTTTTTTGTTGTTGGAATTTTTTTCTTTTTACTTGAAATTTTACTTTTTGAATTAATCTTTGTAGGTCGAAAATCCAACTGTTTGGTTAAATATGCATCTATTTTGTGTAGAATTTAATTGTTTTCTTGAAAGTTTAACTTTTCGGGTTGCAAATTTAACTCTCTTCTAAAAAATGGGTCAAAACGATTTTTGGTTGAAGTTTAATCGTTTTTGTTTGAAAATTTGACTTTTTGGTTAGCAATTCAATTATTTTGTGTAAAATTGAATTGTTTTGTGGAAAATTTAACTTGTTTAAATTTCGTTTTTTTTTTCATTTCGTTCAAAATTGCACTTTTTTGATGGTTGAATATTGAACTGCTTTGTTAAACAAATATTTGTTGTTGTTGTTGAAGATTAATAATTTTAGTTGATTTTTTTTCTCAAATTAATATTTTTTATTGAAAGTTTAACTTTTCCATTTTTGATTGAAAATTGATCTTTTTTAGTTGGGCATTCGTTTATTTGGAGAGAAAATTCTTCCTTTTGATATAAAAATGATCTTTTTGTTGAAAATTCAAATGTCTTCTAAAAATTCAATTATTTGGATGAAAGTTAAACTTTTTTTTTGTAGAAAATTCATCTTTCATGGTAGGAAAGTCATATTTTTGGGTTGAAATAAATAAATTTGTATTTTTTAAATGTTAATCAGAAAAGGCAGGGAATCTTGAAAATGAAATTTGCCGCCACCCTGATAAAATCAAATTTGTATTTATTATATTCTTCGGAATGTAAAATGGTTCACAGAATCGCCACCTTTAAAGAATTTTAAATTTGAAATCTAAAATCGAAACTGAAAGCTCGATTGTAAGCCTCTTTTAATTAAATTTTTATTTATTTCAGACAAGGCTACCACGTTTTGGCCCGTCACGGAAAATCTCGACACTTGGCTTGCTGGCCACTACGTGATTTGATCGAGAGCAACGGAAATTTAGAAGAAGAAGGAACTGCAAGACATGCAGGAGGATATGTGATACCAAAAGGAGGGGTAGGTGGTCAAAGAGGATTACGAGGCAGGGCCTTGGCTCTTCATCCCTATATTTAAGCTTTCCAAAAATCCCTAAAATCATAGCTATGTACCACAGACTTTCCAATCGAAATTTGATCTAAAAAAAAAACGCTGATCAATTTCCAAACGACCAAGAGTCGAGCTTTGTAAATACTTCCAATAGCATTTATCGCTATTGGTATCACCGCGCAAACGAATCTATAATGTAAATAACTGTTGCATATTTTATTTAGTTTATCGCTGTTTTATAACCGATCTTATTTCTGTGGTACTGTCTTTCATCGAAACGTTGAGCATCCGAATAGATCAGAATACTGGCAAAAATAAAGGGGTGTCTTCTTAATTCAAAAATTGTCAGCACATTGTGGCTTTAGAATTTGGAATTCGTTTTTTTTTAGTTTGAAATATTCTTGAGTTGTATCTTTCTTCTAATTTTGAAGAACTTTTAATTTATTACTAAAACTATAAGGCTTTTCGAAAGCTTTTTTTGCATAAATTCAAATCAATTTCGATTTTGTTAAATTAGAATCGTTTTTCACTTTTTTTAAAGTTCTTTTCGCTTTAGAAGACACTCATCTGAGTTTCTAATGGCAGACTGACGTACTAATTTGGTCTATAAAATACCTGAACCGATAGGCATTAACTCTTCGATGTAATTAAATATTTATCAATATGTCGGATGTATTAGGATAGGAAAAGTAAAAGACGGGTAAAGTCCTAAAAGTATCTCAAACCTGTTGATTACAATTTGAAAAATTGTATTTATTTTTTTTAAATTTTGTTTGTTGATTTTGCGTCGATATAACATATCGAAAAATTGATTCGTGTCTATTAAACGTACTTCCTAAGTGTTTATTTTTTCGAAAATTTACGTTTACACGTTTAAACTCGTTTGTATAGATTGTTACCTAATAGATATTTAAAAATCTATCTTGAGAAACAGGCCTTTAGCGAGGGAAATGTATCTCTTGTGCCATTAGAATCTGAATCCTTTTTTTCAGAATTCCTCTAATTGAAATGGGCTGACTGTAAATCTGTTTTGCTTTAAATTCGAATCGAATCCAAAGATCGATATTAATTTTATTTCTCTATTATAGTATTTGATTATTTCGCTAATCATGAAATGCTTTGAAAACCGATTTAGACTGCAAATGTGATTTCATGCCCATTATTTAAAAATAGTTAATAAAGCGGCTCTTTTGTTGCGCCTTTCTCTATTTTAAGAAATTATTTATTTGTAGAGACGTTTTTATTAAATAAAGTTCCAGTCTTGTGGCAAATAAATTTTGTCTTGCTAAGGGAGCGTCCATTAATTACGTGTGGCTTTTTTGGGCGGAGGGTGTCCAGAAAATTTTACGAATCCTTACCTACAATTCATTTTTTACTCAAGTTTCCTCTTTCTAATTATTTTTTAAACATATTTTTTTTTAAATTATGTGGACATTCCTTGAAACCCTTTTAATTCAATGGATATTGTACATAATCTCTTGGAATCCCTTTAAAACGATTGAGCTTCCTGATAATCCTTTGAAATCCCTGAATTCAAAATTCGGAAATATTTTGAAATCTTACGAAATCCTCTAAAATCTATGGACATACTATGGAATCTTTTGAAATCTTAAACTCCTTTTAAATACCGTGAAATCATCGAAACCCCTTTAAAATTCTTAAAATTCGTTAAAATCTTTGTAGATATTTTGAAATCCTATTAAAATACATACTGAAATCGGTTAAAATCCTTGAAATTCCGTGAATTATTTAGAAATATTACGAGAGTCCTTCAGATCGTTAAAATTCCTTAAAATCCTTTATAATATTCGGAAATCCTTTGAAATTCCGTTAATATTCTGAAGTCTTGCGAAATCCTCTAAAATCCCGTGAAATTTCTTAAAAATGTTTCGAAATCCCATTAAAATCTGTGGAAATTCCTTAAAATCGGTTAAAATACTTGAAATTTTTTGGATTATTTAGAAATATTGGGAAATCCCTTAAAATCGTTGAAATCCCTTTAAAATTCATTGAAATCTTTAAAATCCGTGGAAATCTTTTCTAATCTCTTGAAATACCTTAAAATATTTTAAAATTCATTAAAATATTTTGAAAGCCATTACGAATTCCTCGAAATGCCTTTAAATCTTTTATAATATTCGGAAATCCTTTGAAATTCCGTGAAATCTTTTGAAATCATACGAAATCCTTTAAAATCCGTGGATATAATTTTGAATAATTTGGAATCTCTTAAAATCCTTTGAAATCTGCGAAACTCGTTAAAATCTCTTAAAATTCGTTGAAATCTTGGAAATATTTTGAAATCTTTTAAAATTATATGAAATTCCTTCAAATTTTCGAAATTCAATTAAAATCCATACAAATATTGTTTGAATACTTATAATATATTAAAATTATATTATTTAATATATTTAAATATTCTTTAAAATCCGTGAAAATCTTTTGAAAGCCATTACGAATTCCTCAAAATCTCTTTAAATCTTCTATAATATTAGGAAATGCTTTGAAATTCCGTTAAATCTTTTGAAATCTTACGAAATCCCCTAAAATCTGTGAATATACTTTGGAATCTTTTGAAATCTCTTAAAATCCTTTGAAACCCTTAAAATTTCTTTGAATTCGTTGAAATTATTATATTTATTTTATTACTATTTTATTATTATTTATATATATATTATTATTTTATTATATTATTATATTTTGAAATCCCGTGAAAACTGTTCAAATTATATTAAAATCCTTCAAATTTCCGAAATCTTATTAAAATCGATAGAAATCCCTTAAAATCTCTTCAAATTCTTTGAGATCCCGTAAAATCTTTTAAAATCCTTGGAATCGCTTACAATCTTCAAAATTCCATTAAAATGCTTTAAAATCGGTTAAAATCCTTTAATTTTTGTTTGTAACTAAATTTTTTAAATTGAAAATTTAACCAATCATTTCCTTAAAAATTGATTTTTTTCTTGAATGTTCATCTCTTTGGTTAAAAATTTAACTATTTTCTTGAAAATCTGTGTTTTAAAATTTATAATTAATTTTTTACCCGAAAATGTAACTTTTACATTTGCAGCTTAAAATTGACCTTTTTTTAGTCGAAAATTCGGCTTATTGGTAGAAAACTAATCTTTTTGGTTGAAAATTTATCCTCTTTGGTTGAAAATTGAACTATTTTGTTGAATTGTTTTTTAGTAAAAATGTATCTTTTTAAAAACGCAACTATTTATTTATAAATTCATGTATTTTATTAAAAAAGGTCTTTTTGGTAAAAAATTAATCTTGTTTGAAAATTCGTCGTTTTGTTTGAGAATTAAATTTCATAGGTTGCAAATTCAACTATTTGATTAAAAAATCAACTATTATGTTGAAAATTTAATTATTCTTTGAGATTCATTTTTTTTATATTAAATATCAATCATTATATTTTTTTTAAAGAATTCATCTTTTTGTTGAAAATTCAACTTTTCGTGTTGAAAGTTCGACTGTTTTTGTTTCAAAATTCGACTATTTGGTTGAAAATTAATCTTTCTAGGCATAAAATTCTAGTATTTGCTTAAAAATTAAAATATTTTGTTGAAAATTCGGATATTTGTTTAAAACGTCGTTTCGGTTGAAAACTCAACTGTTCTGTTGAAAATAATCTTTTTTGTTGAAAAGTTATCTCT
>JAABKJ010011282.1:0-10779 GCA_011634705.1 Andricus grossulariae
ACTGCTGAGAGCGAATAAGTAAGGGTGTGGCACAATAGGCTTTATAGCTTGAGCGCCAGAGGAGCTCTCCATGGGCTTCTCGCGCGACCTAAAACTAACTCACTAAATAACTGAACAATTACATCAAATTTAATATATGGTACTACTAGTACTCATACCTATGAAGTTTGTACGCATGCATCAAGGCAAATTTCTGTCAGACTATCGTTTCTCATTGTAACGAGTTTGTAACATAACTAGAAACCACTCACAGTAGGCAATTCCATTTCATTTTCTCATTAATATTCTGTGTATAATAATTATGCGCACTCAATTTTCCTACAAACTATTCTTTTTAAATTCTGCGTAATGTAAAAGGTCCTGTAATTTACTACACACAAACAAATGAGCACTGAATCAAGAAAAAATCGGTACGAACACGGAAGATACAACATTCTCATGATCCAAAAAAATTTGTCTTGCCTCAAGAAAATGTACTTAAGCAAAGAGAGAAAAGTTTCTTCAATCTATTACATTGTCTGGACAAAAGAAATATTTTGTTAGATAATAAAATATTGTATCGTCCGTGTTCATAACGATATTGTCTTGACTTAATATTAATTACTTTCGGCGTGGATTCTTATAACTCTTATTATTACATTTTATAACTTTATGCAATATCTTTATATAGTTTGCACTCTATGACAGGTAAGCTGATGAGGGAATCGGTCCGATTCCGAAATGTTATTGTGCAATTCTGAATGAATAGTCTGGATGAAGTCCGAAACAATAAATTTCTCCTTATAAATACCATACTTTTGTATTTTTTTCATCTTAAATTTGCATGTCCACATGCCTATCATGGATATTCCACCATTCTATTATGAATATTTTCACCTCCTTATGAAGATAATTTTGTTAAACTGGTGTTAGTTAAATAATAAAGTTGCTACAAATGTATTATTCTTTACTTAGAAGAATGGCTGAATTCGGAGTCATTCAATCACTGACGGATATAATTTCTTATGTGTCATTATTTGATTCTAAAATTTAAAAACAATTAAAATTTGGTTCAAGAAATCATAAGTTTTCAGGTCAAACTAACAAAATAGATATTTGATGAAACTGTTTCTTTATTGTATAAGTAATCTGAATAGCTCTGCTATTAAAAAACAGTTTGCAAATTTCTCATGCTTGTCTGATGTTTGTAATCAAAGGTTTCGCGATTTACAGAAAAAAGTAGAAAAAATTTCTATAAGTCATCCAGCAAACTCAGTAAATAAAACCATTTTTAATTTCTTTATTGTCTTCATCCATGAATGAAGTAATCTGCTGGTATCCATAGAAAGCTAATTGTATTATTTTTGTCCGGGTTTTATTGATTTTATTATGTTTGGTTAACGCTATTACAGATTTTTTTGTATAATCGCGTAAATGAAAGTCATTCTTTGTATAGAATATATCCCGTTATTTGGCTTGTAACTGTGTTTGGATAATATGACCTGTAGCCTAGGTGGCGATCGAGTACAGAGTAACGTAATCCATACTATTCTTTTTATTATAGCAAGTTATATTTTGATGGTTAATGCAATATAGTTAATATGAATGTAATAAATGTAAATTTATAATTTAAAAAATATCTTTACATTCCTTACTAATTGTAAGTCTATGAAAGTCAGTCTTTTATCATCTCACCGAGCATGTTGATAGTTTATATTTAATAAATGAAATCATTTTTGTAATTATTGAATAGTTATAATAATTCCAATTCAGTAGTTTTATATTTTATACGCTTTCCTGCATTGAGAGTTTACGCTTAAAGCTGCGCGAACTACAGAGTGCACACTATCGGATTACAATTCATGTCAAAGTAGATATTTCAGGATAAACTGAAGACAGAATGCATAATATTAAATAATATTTTCCATATGTACGAAAAGTTTAATTTTACCTTCTTTAATATAACATTCAGTATAGCATTGAATGTATATTCGTCAAGATTCACCAGAAGATTTGACCCTTACCTGCAAGAAAAAGAAAATTTTGATATAAAAGAGTATGTAGAGTCACATTGAATAATGTGTAGCTCGAATTTTTTTTAACCTATAGTCAGGAAAGAAGATCGGGCTTAGAATGCAATCATTTGTAATTTTGTTACAATTATTGGTCTACAATATAAGGAGAACATTCTCCATAATGAATAAATTAATATTTATACCGCGTGACAGAAAAAAATTGAATTTTGAAATAAGCAAAAAACACGCATTTATTATACATAGTTTAAACATTATATATTCTAACGGAAGCCCTATACAATTTTTCAAGAAATAACATTTATTACTGTATTTTTTTTTACCAAAAGGAAGAAATGTTTGGGTGTAGCGTTTGCAAAATTCAAAAATGTTAATTTTAATTTTGGACCAGAATATATATTATTAAAAAATAGGTCAAACAGCCACCACATGTTCCTACTGGTAGCAAATGCTTCCAATAGGTGTATGGGATTGTAGAAGGTAGATTTTTGTAAACAAAATTTCATAATACATTAATTTATATGAGTCAAGTTGGTAATTTTTAATTGTTTTGTTAAGAATCAGTAAATTACTATGCTCGGAAAGCAATCTTCATGAAGAAAAGCTTTTATAAAAGAAAGGGTCATTTGTCATACGTTACGGAAATAGTATAGTGTAGGAACGCGTCTAAGATTTAAAACAGGAGAAGTGATCCGACCAAAAATCACGGGCATGAGTTTTCAACGCGAAAATCCAACCTTCTACTATCCATGAGTAATGAGTATAGTTCTAGCCTTAGCGCGTTATCTCGTCGTTTCACGCAGGACTCTCGGAGCACCTATTTTACGATAAAATAATAATGATCGTAATCAGTCGACCATTTATATCGCAATTGTCTTTGTCATAATTTCGTAGAGTTGTTTTGAGTTGCATCTGGAAGAGGGAGGTAGTTTCTGATAGATCTGCAATTTTTAATTGATTTATATGATTGTAACACTATTTAATTTTAATCAAATGTCTCAAGCAGACGCTGCAACATAGATTGAAAGCAGCTTTTACTTTTACTAAATAAGACAGATAAACAAATTCTAAATTGTTATTATAAACTCTCATTTTACTGGGCATAAACAAATTATACAGACAAATAAAAAACCCCTCATCCCCCCTTTTTGGTTCTACGAGGAACAATTTTCAGAATGCTTAATTCGAATGGATAAAAATAAAAATTTGCTATAATTATCTTCATCGCCTCTCGTGTTACATCATTTTACAACTTGAGAACGTCACGAGTTGATTAGTATTCTAGATTATCTGGAAAATTTGTAAAAGGGTCGGAACTCCTGGGAGCCTCTAGGCAGGCTGTGTGGGTAATGGACGGTCAAGTACTCGACTCGACGCAGTTAAATATCTTGCTAGTCGAGTTAGCACACGTATAATGCGAGAGAGTAACATATTCACCGTATTTTCCGTAGCAATGCATTACTACTTCTTGCTGTTCGGTATGAACGTATACCAATTGCCCTTTGCCACCGCTTCTAGTATGCGACAGTCCCTCGGCGGAGGATTCATACAGGATGTAAAACGGAATTGCGACTAGCCACGCCACCCACTACTCCCAGGTCTCGTCTCGTCCTGTGTCCTTTCCCTCGTCTAACTCTCCAGTATTATCGAGCCCGTGGAGGGTAAGAAAGTGAATTTTTAATGCGTCTCTGGAAGGTATCGCATCCCAGAGGACCTGTGACGGAATCCTACCCTGAAAAAGAATACCAGATGCGCCAAGCATTGTGACAATGTACGCGCAATACATCTATTCACCATACACAGACACTGGTATAATTTTGTTCAGTGCTGAAAATGGATAGCCGAGATTAAATTTTAATTTTTATCGAACTACTGAATAAAACTATCTAAATATCGACACTACCAATGATCTTAGTAGCCTATTCGTCCTTTTGAAAAGTAATGTGCCCTCAGTTATGTACCCTAGGAAGACCTTTCCGATACTGCCACTGAGTTTGCCCAGTATTTTTTTATTTGAGGCTTTACTCAAATGGGTAGACTCGCTTCAAGACAACTATCATTAACCTGTTTTGTGCATTTTTTATAAAAAAATCTTTTTTCACTTACTATAGTTAAGATATTAACCTATCTGAAACATATCTTTCCATTATTTAAGGCTGTATATGTTTATTTTAATTTTACTTTTTCTTTTAGATGATAGAGGATAAATTCATTATATTTTAAAAGTAGAAGGCCTAAAAAGAGTGTGAGGCGTAACCACTAAAGATTTTGAAGAGTAGCATAGATATTTAAAGGTATTGATTCTCAATTATTTAAAACAATTTATATTTACTAGAATTCCAAACTAGATACTATATCAGTTTTAATCAATCAGAGGAGACAATTCAACGTGTAATGCTGTGAGTCATAAAATAAACAGAGAATTAAGATGTATTATAAGCCATCAAACAGTCGATAAACAGATACAATTTATAGGTACTAGAACATAAATAAAGCTTAACTGGCGCAATGGATCCATATCCAAGTCTTGAATAATAATACCCAAATTATATGTGACACCGAAATTCTCGTCGGGATTGCTATCTTATTGACTAGCTGAAAGGTTTTTTTCAAAAAAAATATGAATCGGACCCTAGTTTGGTAAAAAAATGCCTGCCCTTCGAATAATAATAGTTTGCAGGCCATCCGCACAATTCCTTCTCTGTCTCAATTCCCAACCAGAAGAAGATACTTCAATTATAGCCAAAAAATCTCCAGGCTGACAGAACAGACACTCCTTGTCAGCGCTTATTTATATCAGTTTTTAAAACACTTGCAAACAAATTTCGGATAAATACAATAAAGTACATTCGCAACTTTTGGATTCAGGTCAAATACAATGTATAAAAAGGATTTTACTTGAGAATCGATACTCAGTTCGTAATCTACGGGGAAAAATATATCTAAATAAACTACTGATCCTTCTGAAGCAACAAAAAATTGGTAAATAAACGAGTCTCTGTAGGCTTGCTTGTTCCTTCTCTTTGATTATCGCCGCATATCACCTGACTTCCCAATCGATAAATCTGAGTGAGGTAATTTGTCAAACGAATGTCCCATATTCCTGATTTTTTTACGAATACTGCTAGATATCATTCAAAAATTAGATTGCAGTATTAACAGATAATGAACATGAATAGGTTTACCTAAGTAATTATTATTACTAAGTAAATTCTTAGCACAAGAATAACTCAATAATTATTAATTCCTGATTAGCTGAGTGAAGGAAACATTAATCAAAACTGAATTAGGTTTATCTTATTAAATAATTCCATGTTGATTGCATTGCTCTATGAAAAAAGTATAATGTTCTAGAGACTTATAGCTTAACTGAATTGATGATAATTCTGATACTGCTTGACGTTCACTGGGAGGCACATTTAAGATCCCTTGACGAGTTGCGAGTAGTTTGAGGCGACTGAAAGGGGTAAAATGTACTCGTCGTTTTTCAGTGAGATATTGCGAGCAACTGGAATCTTTACTCAGAGTTGAGTCGCTTCCGCTCGTTAAATATTTCCAATTTCTCGGGCGTGAATGTAAAAGATCTCTGAAATCAGGTAGTCGACATATGCTGAGACTGACGACGGATGGAGGAGTTGATAGAAAGGGAAGAAGGAATTGAAAACGGACCAGTGTTAGGCAAAGACAACCGGGATCTCTATGTACGTGACGCCGATGTTTGCCCAACTCGTGCATTCACATTTTCACGGGTCACTGGATATTTCACTGGAACCTTGGATACGTACAGTAGAGTGACGTCAGAGGATTCAACCGGCTCACTGCAACCCTCTTCTGAATTCCCCTTTGCCATAATTCCCTCCTATCTTCGCCCTCGGGGAACAAAAAATCGATTTGAGAAATGGTAACAAACTAACTATACCAATAAATGATTGGTCCTGTAGCACACACTCTGAAATACCGAGATTCAATTTGAAAACGCGCCGGGTGAAATGTTTAATTCTCCACGAAATATTCAAAGTTTAATGGTCAATATTGAATGTAAGTACATTTGGAAGAAACATATAATTAGCAAATACAGGAAAATCCAAGCTGACGTCAAAACCAAAATAAGTAACAAATTAATAAGTTTAAATGTTGAGTCGTTTCTATTATAACTTATGTTTCGAAATATTCTTAGCAAATGTTTAGAATTCAATGTAGTTGTGTTGCAATGTTTAATGTAAACAATACGTGAGTAAGATTCTGTAACGTTTTTGTATAATTCTTTACTGGGAGACACATGCAAATCCCATTGTATATATCAATATTCATGAGAAGATTCTCGGAAGATCCTTTGGGTCAACATCACGTGGACTGCTGTAAGGTTCTAATAAGTAATAAGCCCCATGTTGATTTTGACGCCGTAAGTTGGCATAAGTAAACGCAATTGCAGAAGCTTCACATTCTGATTAGAGAAGTTCTAACTCACTTTCGGTGAAATAGGTATGTTTCTTTAGTAGAGAAGCTAACGGCCGCTTCTTCGCTACAATAATTGAAAATTTTAGAGAAGAGTCGAAGCTCATGACCCGACAATTTGCTGCAAATTTGCATAGAGCGTATATAAGCGTAATGCTCTACATGGTACCTACTCGTAACCAACTCTTCTCGAGGGCGCCAAGCCGTCGGCACTTCGGTCATTGAAGAACATATATACAACTTCTACCCCCCTCCAAACAACTATTCCTGCTTTATATCTACGCACAACAGAAGCGGTAGAAAAAAGTTTAATTTTTCTCCTTTTCTTGCTTGTTGTTTCCTTCTTTACCCATATAAAAGTACCATATGTAGACACAAAGAAAAAAGGTAATTAAGTCTTTAATTTAAATTCAATTTGTGGTTGACATACACTCATGTAAACTAAAAGTAAGTCAGGATACCCCAAGACGAAAAATGATGTTTGAATATCTGCAAGAGTAAAGTTTACTGTCCTAACTTTGAGCTGAGAACATGCCTCTGAGTAGCTTCATGTTTGTTCAAAGAATTTAATAATTTTGCGAACTCCACTTGGTTCTTACGTCTTTATTGATATACGACTCTGCTGAAGTATTAAACACGTTAACTCTAACAAAATATTTGATATTTTCCTTACGCGGAGGTACTTTTATAGTTACACTATTTGGCAATATTTTCATCATAACATCTATTTTTCAATAATTTAGCGTTCAGAAAAGGAAGAAATTACTTACAGTATATGGAACACAGATTTAACACTGAAAAAGACTGCGCACAAAAATGGAAAAGGCCTTCAGGTGAAACTGGCTCATTACGACTTTTTCGCGGAGTCCTATTTCTGTTTGCTTGTGCTGAGATTCTGGTGGTTTATATTCCATATTAAGCAGTGCATGCTCCCTACAGACCATTTTTAACCTATAGGATTAGGAATATTAAGATGCTTCTTTCTAGAAATCAATTTAGTAAGCACTGCAAACTGAAATTGTCGACGTACTTTGCTTCAATCTGTGATGATGACGAGTATGTGACGATCTCATTTAGCCGATCCTCGACGTTCTTTCATTTTTGTGGCTTACATCACGCGACAAATTCTTTCCAGGAAGATTCGCGTTGACGTCGTACCACCCTATTAAAAAATGCATTACAGACTCGACATCATATTTCATACTCAAATCCGGCGTGCTGGGTTTGAAGCGAAAATCTGAAAACCTGACGGAGGAGTGAGTGCTATAAAAATGAAATTTTTCGCTGCGTTAGACCATACCACATAGTATCTGTAGACGAACATAAAGACGAGGAATGAGTTGGAATATACAAGCCGATTACAAAGGATGTAAGGTGGCAATATTTGTTCCATTCGGATGTTAAAAGAAGACGAGAGAAAAGATTCTACGGTAAGGAAGAGTAGCTGTTTATCGACTGATGTGATGTAGCTGTCAATATAAGGTAAAAGCGCTTTGTATTGTATTCTCGATATTTTGCTATTTTGACGTTTATGCTGTTTGTGTAACATGGTGAATTAAAATATGTAAGATGATTTAAGACGTAAATAATATGACGTAGGCTGCGATATTTTTAAAAGGAGTGTGTTTGCAATTATTCACATTTGTGTCTGTGCTTTTTTTAAAGCCGAAAAGTGATTAAAATGGAAAATTTACGTGCACTTTCTGGGTTTGAATTTGAAGCCGACTCTGACGAATATCGCGCCAAGTTGGAATATGCTGTTAAGTTCACGGTAGGAGATTTAATATAAATGTGTAACACTCTGGGTTTAGACTACGCTGGGGACAAGGAAAGACTCAGACAAAAAATTGTGAAATGATTTAGGTAATTTGAGAAGTACGGGTAAAGTCAAGTTCACTGTACGGTTTCGAGACATCGAGGGGACTTTAAGAGAATTTAATGGTAATGACGATTTTCCGATTGAAAGATAGGTCGCGGATTTTAAGGATGCTGCAACACTCTTTGGCTGGGAAGTTATTCAAAAAGTCATTTTTGCCAAAAAATTATTAAAGGGACTCGCTAAACTTTTTGTTCAAAGTAAGTCAGGATTAGTGTCATGGGATAAGTTAAAGAAAGCATTACTCAAAGAATTTTCAACAAAAGTGACAAGTGCGCAATTGCACACGATGCTTTCTCAGCGCAAAATTAAAGAATCCGAAAGTGTTCAAGAGTATTTTATAGTAATGCGCGAACCAGCATCACGGGGTAAAATTGAAATGGATGCTGTATTTGAATACGTAATTAATGGCATTAACGATCGTATAACTAAAAAAGTAATTCTTCATGGCGCGAAGTCTGTGAGTGAATTTAAAAAGAAGTTGAAAAGTTACGAGAAAATGCGGGGAAATATTTATAAAAGTCAATCTTTTTCTAAGGATAAGCAAATAAAAAAAGACGTTACTGACAAAATGACAAAGACAAGTAAAGATGTTGATATGCGTTGTTTCAACTGTGGAACTAAAGGGCGCCATTCTCAAGATTGTAAGTATAAAAGTCGTGGTTCGAAATGCTTCAAATGTAATGAGTTTGGTCATGTTGCTGCTGATTGTAAACCCAGAAAACAAAGTAATGACTCGCGGACTGATGTCAATATTTTTAATACAGTAACTAAATCTGAGCAACTTAAAACGATTGAGAATGAAAATATTGAAATGTTGGCGTTTGTAGACATGGGCAGTCCGATTAGCTTGATGAGGGAAGACGAGTTTGAATTTGGTAATGGTCAATCGGCTACCAAAGGCCATTTTGAAGCAAAAGTAAATATGGATGGTCATGAACTTTGATTGAATATTCATGTGGTACCTGTTGATGCTATGAATCACAGAGTTATTATCGGTCGAGATATATTAAATCAAGTTTCTTTGAATTTTGATAAAGATAGTGTTAAAGTTGTAAAAACTGACGAAACTAGCTTCATAGCAGCAATAGAGATAACACCGGCAATTCAAAGTAATATTGATGAGATCGCTGACGAATATGTTAAACAAAAGGTAAAAAACATCATTGAAACATAGGAGCCAATTAAAACTAAGAGCACTAATATTGAATTAAATATTACTCTGAAAGATAACAAGCCCGTTCATGCGCGACCACGCCGACTACCGTTTTTCGAACGCGATATAGTTGATAAACAGATTGAACAATGGATAAGCGAAGGTATAATCAGACCTAGTTCCTCCGAATATGCCAGTCCAGTGCTAGTAACTAAGAAAAAAGACGGCTCTTATCGTGCTTGTGTAGATTATCGTTCGCTGAATCCGAAAATTGAAAAGGATCGTTATCCAATACCTATAATCGAAGAACAAATTGATAAACTTAAAGATGCGAATGTATTTAGTACTATCGATTTGAAAAATGGATTCTTTCATGTTGCTGTTAATGAGTCAAGTCGAAAATACACCTCAATTGTAACGAACAGCGGTCAGTATGAATTTTTAAAAGCTCCTTTTGGTCTGTGTAACTCACCCCCTGTTTTTCAACGATTTTTAAATCATATTTTCAGAGACCTTGTTGATGAAGGAATTGTAGTGGTTTATTTTGATGACGTTATTGTGCTAGCCAGTGAGCTGATGGAAGCATTCGATAGGCTGAAGGTTGTATTCGATCTCTGTAGTAGCTATGGATTAGAAATTAATTTTAAGAAATGCCGGTTTATGAAAGAAAGAATTGAATATTTGGGGCAAATTATTAAAAAGGGCAAGGTGTATCCATCTGAAGAAAAGGTCCGCGCAGTCAACTATCCAGAACCTAGTTCACTGAAGGAAGTCTAAAGTTTTCTTGGCCTAACGGGATATTTTCGCAAATTCATCGAATCGTATGCTCTCATCGCTAAACCCTCAAGTGACTTGCTCCAGAAGAATCAGACGTTCTGTTTTGAAGAACCACAAAGAATCGCTTTTAGCAGTTTGAAAGCCGCACTCACTAGTGGCTCAGTACTAGTTATTTTTGACCGGAAAAGGGAAACAGAGGTCCACACTGATGCTAGCAAGGAAGGTTCTGGAGTCGTTCTATTACAAAGATGCGCCGAGGATGGTCAACTTCACCCAGTTCATTTGATGAGCCACAAAACGAGTGTCGAACAAAAAAACCTTCATAGCTATGAGTTGGAAGTCCTATCGGTGATTGAAGCTTTAAGGAAGTTCCGTACCTATTTTTTGGGGATCCAGTTTAAGCTAGTCACAGACTGTTTAGCATTTAACCAGACGATGAGGAAGAAAGAAGTCTCACCGAAGATATGGAGATGGGCAGAAGAAATTGAGACCTACGCTTACAA
>JAABKJ010011283.1:0-10779 GCA_011634705.1 Andricus grossulariae
TGGGTCTATAATTGAAAGGAACATGTATTTATCCTTTCTTGAACAGCGCTCTTTCTGATTCTAACGCGGTTATGTGAGAGTCAAAAATTGGGTTGAAAACGGTTGGAAATTGAGGCACATCCATGATAAGAATGGGGTACATTTTCTTGAGATGTATAAACCAGGTTTTTATATTAATTGTATTCCGATAATGAGTTTTCCGCCGAAAACTGTTGATAACGCTTCAGAAATTGGATAAGCTAAGAGCATCAGTCAGTAGCAAGGTACGAAAAAGAATGAATAGTCAAAGTCTAAAAGTTTCGCTCCCCCGACAACATATCTACCTAAATTAGTGTAGAATTTTATTTTTTTATCAGCAAGTTGGTACGCGAGAGTACTGTTTTTTCTCAGGTCAATACTCCAACCACCCCATCCTTCAGTTTTAGATTCAACTTCCCAAATTGAGCAATTCATCTCTTCAGGCAACGTTTTCACTACAAGTGCTCCTGCTCTAGTCACTTCAACAGGATATCCCGAACGATTCCTTCTTACACGCAGTATACAAGACTCATCGAAAGAACCTGTTTTCAATATAAATTCATTCAAGTCCCTCAACTCATCTTGAAATAAATCAGTTTTTACTGAATACTTTTTTTGGTGTACATTTTGTGAATGAATTAAATTGATGGACCGTTGCTAGAGGTCGATGGTCAATAGTGAACCACTTGTTTCTTGTAACTTTTTTGTCAACAAGTTCGAGGATACTGGAATCTAGGACTTTCTATAACCACAAGATTTGCAGTAACTTTAGATAGCTAGATCGTTCTTCCTCCGATAAAAAAATCAGTTATCACTTTGGATGTCCTTGCGTTCCTGTTAGTTTGTTTAAAAGGTTGATATATACCTCTGAGGTGTAAAATGAGAGAGTTGTGAAACTGCAAATTTTGAGAACCCCTGCTTTGTATTCCATTCCAGCATCAGTTCCATCGAAAATTCTAAGTTCCCAGCTCTCGATATTTTGTGAAATTTTTCAAGAAATTGGAACGCAGTACGATCAAAGCACTTCGGTGCTCGATCCGAACTTGTTTAGAAACGAAACATTAATTTGTAATGCCCTCTGGTGTCATTCTCATTAATTTCAATGTTAAACAACTTTCGAAAAACTCCACGATTCCAACAAATTTGAATGCAGTACGATCAAAGAACTTCGGTGCTTGATCCGAGCTTGTTTGAAAACGAAACATTAATTTGTAGTGCCCCTCGGGTGTCATTCTCATTAACTTTAATTTTATAAAACTCTCGGGAAACTCCACGTTTCCAACAAAATTGAACGCAATACGATCAAAGCACTTCGGTAATTGATCCGAGTTCGTTCAAAAACGAAACGGTAATTTGTAATGCCCCTTGGGTGTCATTCTCATTGATCTCAATTTTAAGTAACTTTTGGGAAACTCCACGTTTCCAACAAAATTAAACGCAATACGATCAAAGCACTTCGGTAATTGATCCGAGTTCGTTTAAAAACGAAAAATTAATTGGTAATGACCCTCGGTTGTCATTCTGATTAAATTCAATTTTATACAACTTTTGGGAAACTCCGTGTTTTCCGAAACTTTAACGCATTACGGTAAAAGTACTTCGGCGCTTGGCCATCCAACGTCGCCGTGAAGCCGAACTTCAGGAATTCAGGGACCGCGGATACAAAGGCATCCCAACCATCGAGGAAGGACTTACATTTTCTACGGAACCAACAATCTCATGCCACGAGATATTGACACCAAGGAAACAGGTTCCTTGTCCAACGCTAAATAAGGTTTTGCCGGTCTCGCGACGACCTCCACCACCACCGTCTGACGAACATCCGGATTACCTGCTGTACATCCGTAGAATCACTCACTCGTTACATACGGGTTTGAAGCGCCGCCTGAACTATCCACTAGAAGAACTTGCCTACCCAAAAGATCTGGAAGTGCATCCAGATATTCTACGCAGCCAAGAGGAGAAAGTTTTCGTTATCTCAAAATTTTTCGACGAGATGCTTACTCAGTCCACTTCCCCTATGGTGTATGGAGATTAAAAAGAGAAAATATAAGAAACGAGAACCCATGGGAACTGTTTCATCGAACAGCAGGGAAGAGGATCTACCAACAACCCCCTCGAAGTGAACGCAACACACCGCAGGAAATGAAAGAGTTTCACGCTTCGCTTCTCCATACTCAGGGCTACATATTTGCACAACCCATTAAAGGAGTAAGACAGACAGAGAAATAGGAAAATAGAAACATCAATCTTAAGGAAATACTAAACACCAGGATTTAATTGAAAACAACCGGCCTCTTTTGGGGCCACCAGAAATAATACGAAGGATTTTTCTAGTCTGTAAAGGGAAGGAACGTATCAAGGTTTTTTGTATAATTTGTCTCAAAATAATACTGTTTGCTGTTCAAGGACCTCATGATCACAAATAGTGTCGTGAATCTAATTATTAGTACTTTAAGGCTCCGGAAGCTACGAGTATGGTCCCTTAAAGCAACCAATCCCGACACAGCTGGAACGTGCGAGAAAACATCGTTCAGCATTGTTGCTTGGAGTCATGTCTCTAGCCGCGGATGACCTTACGTGGCAGACGGGACAATTTGAGATGAGAATTTCACTTCAGGATACTTTTTTAGAGCTACCAATCTTTGTAGAATGTTATGAGAAACAGTTTTGTCGGACTTCGTAGCCTTGGTATAGCATGCTCAGCTCGAAGAGAACTGCTTGATAAATAGCCCGTCTTTCTTCCTTCTTTGCCGTCATATTGCCTTCGGCTGGTGGAGATAGTTCGATCACATAAATGATCTTGGTTTTTAGATCCTGCAGGACAATATCTGGCTTCGTAGGACTGATACGTTGAGTGGATGAGAATGAGAAATTCCAGTAGATCTTACTCTGATACCCGTAGCTTACATACTTTGAGCGTCCACTCAGAACATGTCCAAGTGCTTCTGGTTCTTGCTTGCACGCTCGGCAGTGAGTATAGCCTACAGGTATATTCAGAATGCGCTCGCGGTAAACTAAGGTGGCTATAACGCCGTCTTGACAAGCAAAAAGAAATCCCTCAGTCTCTGATCTCAATGTAGCAGACTTGAGAAACATGTTGGAAGAAACTATCGAGAGTTTTTCTCTACGTATGATGCCGTAGAATTTATTACGAAGGGGCTTGTCAGCATGTTCTCTTAGTAAGAGCGTATGTTCTGCTTCCTATACACGACTTTTGAGCACCAAGGGTGTTAGTGATGCAAGGCCATGCGTAGTGTTGCTAGAATCAAATGGGAGACCAAGCTTCTCTGCGGCCCTATCTGTGGCACGATATAGAAACACCGCAACATTGACAACTTCATGCTGATGTGCAAGTCGCATAAGAGAATCTGCACTATTTAGAACTAAGCAGGCTGTAGCCAGAATCGTTCTTTGATTAAGACAGTCCAAACTTAGCAAGCCTCTATATCCTTTGTCTGGAGGTAGGTATATTCGAGGTACTGTAGCTTTAGAATGATGACTTCGATGGATTGTCATCATCTTGCGTGTGCTTTGGTCATGTTGCTTCAACTCATCAACGTTCCATTTCACTGAACCGAACGTGTAGAGCAGTACAGGAACAGCCAGCATATTAGTCGCCTGGATCTTATACTTTCCAGATAATGCGGAAGCCCAAATTATGGTGAAAATTTGGCGATACCTTCTCATACGTCTGTTTTTAACACATGCACATTTTGGGTTTACTTTCGCGGTATTTCAAGACTCGAATATCTTTCTCCATTACCGAAATGTTGAATTGTACTACAGCCTATAAGTTGAACATCCTGATCGTCACACGATGGTGTAGTTTCTAGTCTTCCTTGGTGTAGGTGGACGCAGGCACACTTGTCCAGTCTGAAGCTCATGTCAGCCGCTCCAGCGTACCTATTCACCGCCTCCACAAGAATTTCAAGATCCTCTTCCGAGGAAGCAAAGAGTTTATGGTCGTCCATGTATAAAAGGTGGTTGACCTTATATACTCTTCTGTTCGGTGGGCCTTACATGTATTCAGAGCTTTTGCTCCGGATCACAATAGATAGAAGCAAGAAGGAGATGCAAAAAAGTATCGGACTTAGAGAGTCTGTTTGGAAGACTCACCTCTAATATGTGATATAGCTCGTAGTCACTTGTCTTTTATCAGATGTTATGAAAAATCTTGTCCGTCACAAGAGCATGAGAGTTTTTATGCATCTTACTAATTTTGCATGCACCTCCAGGCACTCAGAAAGCCTAATGAGTAGCTCATGGTTCGTGTTATCGAATGCTTCACGGTAGTCAATTGCAGCCATGGACAGATTGCGTCGATACCTGATTGAGTCTTGGGTAATACACCTGTCTATCATCAGGTTCTTCCTGCAACCTGCCAGCCCTTTCTTGAATCCACGTTGTCCATCTATTGCACTCCATACCGGCTCGACATATATTAAGATCCTCTCTTTGAGGATGCCAATGAATAGCTTGCAGCTGGTGTTTAAGCAAGCTATGGGCCTGTAGTTCTGTGGACTTGGAAAATTTCCGGTCTCAGAGGCCAATACCATGCGCCCTTACACTAGCCACTACGGGATGGGCTGTTCTCCATTTAGGAAAGTAGTAAATATACGAGCTGGATGTTGATGCGTAGAAGTGAATATCTTTCACTAAAAGTTGCGGATTTTAGTTGGCCGTGGCGCTGGAAAGTTTTTAGTACTAGCAAAAACTTTCTTCACTTCTTCAGCAGTCGTTAGTAAACACTCTTTCTGTAGAGCCTGCAACCTCTGCCTTTGGCAAAAGTCACGAAAGAGTGATATATCTGAAGCGCTCTCATTGAGCTGATAAGTATCTACATACACTTCCGATCAGACGACTTAAACCTCTTCTCGGCTAGGCGGATTTTTAACGGCACGTGAAAATTCATTGAACAAGTGGAAAGCATAAGTTTAAAAAGTAGAATTTTCCTGAATCCATTTTACTTGCCGTTCAAGGTGCTGTTTCAATGTTGAAAGAGATCTTATGGTTTGCATCCAGTGCTGCTTGATGGTCAACAGTTTACACTTATTCAGCGTGTAATTTGCTCTTCTTAAGTTTCGAGCAAGTGCCCTAGCTTGTAGAGTGAATTTTTTATTTGATCTTATGTAACTAATCACGCACTAAATATTTGATGCAAGCCGTCTCGCCGTTTCGATTTAAAACCAAAGCTGTGCAATACGCTTGCGAGCCTTACTGAGGCGTACTGAAGTATCGTTACTTCTATTTTCGCTAAGCAGGGAGACCGCTATCTCGTCAACTACACAGTTCAAATTTCTAATATTCACATCTTCACGGAGCAAATCGGGGAGAGCATTATTAGCTTTATATAATATGTTTATCCTGAGAAAGACTTATTGTTGGATAGATCTCCTGCTTCTCATGTTCGCAGTATCGGCCATCAGTGAAGGTGGTCTTGCTGGAACGAACGGTATGTTCGCTGGAGGATGTTGCTCTTCTTCTTGTCAATAGAGAGCTTTATATCCGTGTTTGCGCGACAATTATACCTGATCTCTTAAATTCTGAGGCGTTTCATGAGCAAATTTCGAGCGCATATTGACCCAACGTTCATGTGACCTCTGTATGAATCCTCGTCGCGCCGGTGAACTTCTTTGCCAATAGGTAAGAATGTCCCTTCGAAGTTGGTCCGACCACTTAAATCTATTTTCTCGCGTTTGTTCGAGGCCATTGCCTGGTCGTTGCCTCTTAACGGTCCTATTGCCACTCCCAACTAAACCATGAACTCCATTCATGAGAGGCCTATTGTGAGTGGCACTGCGTGATACTCGTGACGTAACCGCATAATTCGTTGCGTTTAGGAGTTAGCCCAATGCAACGTGGCTGACTGCACGAGACGTAGCTCTCACGCGATGGGATCGCCACATCCCTATCAAAATGGAGTGCGAAGCACGACATACGTGATAAGAACCTGTTCATTGAAACCAAAAAGAAAAAGAGAAGCGACAGAGGGCGTAGCGTTAGGTTAATAAATCATTGAGTGCAAAGCCCGAGAACCAACATTTGCTCACCCTAAACACGCTCAAACTTGTTTGTTAAAAATTTTTTGTTTTTTTTTTTGGTAGAACTGTAATTTCTTTTTGTAAAAAAATGCATCCGCATTTTGTTGAAAATTAATCATTCTCTAGTAGAATATTAGTCCCATTGTTTTAAAATTATATTTTCAATTCAAAGACTCATTTCTTTAATTGAAAATTAGCTTTTTTAACTAAATTCTATTTTAGGTGAAAATTCAATTAATATGTTTAAAATTCCACTTTTTTGATAGAAAAGTAGTCTCATTAATTAAACCTTTTAACTTTTTTGGTAGACATTCAATCTTCTTGGTTGAAAATTCATCTGCTTAATTAAAAAATTATTCTTTCCTAAAAATTTAACTACTAAATTTATCATTAAAAATTCATTTTTTTGTTGTTGTTGAAAATATAACCATTATGTTGAAAAATCGTTCATATATATTTCTTCGCGAAGCTTACTTCTGTTCACTTTATTGAACGCATTTTGCAGGTCAGAAGAAGCACGGAAACTTTTTAGTTATCTCTTGAACTTTTTTCTGTTATCTGTCTGAAGCTAAATATCTGATCTGCAGATGATCTTGCCAGCATAAAACCCCTCAGAGGCACTGATACTTCTAAACGGAATTCCAAAATTCTTCTCCATCCTTGACCTAAGTTTATTTTCAACATTGAGATGTAATCATCCGTTTCACATCCACAGCCTCTTATAACACCTGTATCTCTGACTGGCTCTCTCAGTCTTTGATACGCAACAACAGAGTCAATCATAGTGTAGCTATCACATCTGCAATGAGTGTACAAGTTGATCATTTTGTATATACAACCAAGCATTTGTAATAAACAGATCATTTTCTAAACATAAGCTGACCAAACTGTCCCCGCTACTATCCATTTTCGGATCCCTGAAATTACGTAGCACCATGTCCGTACCCACGTATTGGACTCCAACCAATCGATTCGTATCTCCTGTAAAACCATTCTTTCCTCATTATCGCAAGAATCTATAGTATCATTTGAAGTGTCCCAGAAGGCTTCGTTTATTTAACTTATTCCATCTACAACTGTGGTGCAGGACGCTGTAATAAATAATGTTCTGATTCCCACTTCCATTCGAACCTAAAAAAAGCTTACAACTACTTTTAATTGAATTATGAAAGTTATGGTGGAGAAATATTAAATGATTCATGTAAATACAGACCTTATATCATCTACGTTGATTGGAGAGTCATCATGAATATATACTGTAACCCCTATTGTAATTTGAAAGTTATTCTTTATTTCAAACGTTTAATTTTAATTATTAAATTATTGATTGACTGACACTTTTCTTCAAACTTTGAGTGCCACCTCAATTTGATAGCCTAACTTGAAATGAAATACGGAGAGGGGTAAGATCAAGGGTGGAGTCATACGGCAAATGTATCACTAGGCACATTTTTAAATATTACATGTATTGACAATTCAAAAGAAATACGAATTTCAGTTTTGAATAAATTGAGCAGAACAGATTATAACACTTTTTGAATACAATGTATTTAATTTTATTTGTAACAAAACACTGATCACTTTCGAAATAAGTCAATTACAAAATTTACAAACACATAGAGTTAGTAATCGGCCAAAAATGCCGATGAGTACCGGTTGAACAATTAAACAGCCAGTTAATGAATTTGCGTCCTTTTACATATAGAAAAGGAAAAAGAAGCAGCTCACCTGGAAAACCTGTTGATCGGCAGAACCCTTCCGAGAAATTGATTGAGATTCAAGAATCAACTTTTTTAATTGGAATGGACGCTTCGTTATGAGATTCCCATATTTGAATCGACTTCAACAGAGAGTAAGGAATAGGTGGCAGTTTCCGCCCTGATTGACCCTGACGAATGTTACGTCATACGACGATAACCAACTAGTGATCGACACAAGATTTACTTAATATAGGAATCAAAGAGATTAAGCCAGACCCACCAGCCGGGCCTAAATGTAGCGAGAAAAATAGCAGAAGTCAGTGTCTGACTCGTAGAGACGTATATGGTAGACAGCGAGCAGCATGTCAAGTTGTTTATATCCGCTGTTAAGGAACCTAGATGTTATCTTCCTGAATTAGTAGAAAGTACAGGGCTCACTTACAAGACTAGAAAAATTTCTCTTGAATCCGGCAGCTCAATTTTTTTAATTTTAGTGATAAGCTGACTTGCCCGAGTCGGACCCTCTGTTGGTCGAAAGGTTCCTGATGTCGAAATAAAGTAATGTTTTTGAATGAAAATTATAAACAAAAATGATCCTATTTGGACTGCTTGCTTGTCGGAAAGCATAATCAGCTCCGAACAATCAATCTCAGCTATTTGCGAACAGCTATCAGTATCGTGACCCTTTGCTTAGATGTTATCTGAGTGGTCATTACTGAATTCAATTGTAATTACATTTTTTTACGGGGCCAGATGCCATGTATTAATACATAAATATTAAAAGTGAGCGCACTTTCTTGTAAAGTGCTCATCATACATTGAAAATTGTCCAATTTTTCACGAATACCGCTCAAATTGAAGTTCCGGGTATGTAGATGTACAATGATCAATAAAACTTGCTATGTTATACAGATATTTTTATATTACCACAAATTGAAAAATGAGATAAATGAGGAAATTTCCTTTTCTTGTTAACTATACTAAAAGCGTTTCTATTAGTCCGATTTCTTCCTAAGATAACTTAAATTGAAAGCCTTGGAATATTTACGTTCACTAAAGAATGAAAATTGCTAGTGTTAAGCTGATGTTTTTTTCGTAATTGAAGAATTAAAATAATAGAGCGAGCAAATCTCGTTTCACAGACCAATATGCTGGAAGCTTTTCTGTAAGTCCCATTTCTTTTGAGAGTGGCCAGAATTGAAGGTCTTATCATGTTGTTGTGCATACAAAAATATAATCTCCCATGGTATAATAATGTTTATTATCAAAGATGTAAAAATCAGAAAAAGGAGTAAATGCCTTTTTTTGGAATACACCTTTCGAGAACTCGAGACTCTTGAAATTAAGATGAATTTTTTCAAACCCGATACTACGAGGTTTTTCGGATTGATCACAGGAATTTTGTAATAAAATAAGAAATTCAACATTTTTTATTAAAAACGACCAAATTCTGTGAAAGTTCAATAAACTGACGGATCTATATGAAGCTTAGTACCAGGGAATTTTTCGGATTTCTGGTCTCAATTTTGGAGTAAAAATTCGAAAAGTTTTATCCAGAATAGTAATAAAATTTTTTGAGAAATTCAATGAACTGACGGATTTCAAGAAGACGCAGCATACTAGATGTTTTTTAGGTTTTTGATCACACATTTTGGATACAAATTTACAAATATAAAATTTTTCATCATGAATGGCAACCAAATTTCGGGAAAATTCAAAATGTGAACCAGTTAAGTTTCCTCGACTTACAGTCCTAGAGATCTTTCGTATCAGATAGATAAAAAGTTGCTGAAACTACCGAAATCGTTTACCCTCCAATATATTTAAAAATTCACGATTATATTTATTGCTTAAGAATCATGAAAATTTCAGAACAGTATGGCGAAACGTAATTTGATAACTAGAATGGTGTAGAGTTGACTGACTCCATAAACACTGGAATGTCTATGAATTCTTTAGCGGTGTTCCTTAACTTTGGGAATCGATTAACATTTTTCAACCAACATTCCAAAGAATGAGTATCCGAAACACATTGACGTACTTAATCATGCATTGATTGCAGGGGAACGTTAGAGTAAAATAAGGAAGTATCTTACGAAACACTACCTTAACCAAAATTCTTCACTCCCAGATGCGTCATTTATGACAATTACTCATTAAATAAAAAAAGGTTGCTATGCTATTGATCTAGGAAAACACCTGCGAAATCATATGGGAGTAATGTATCAAATAGTGTAGTAAAAGTATGACATATGAGACGATCCCATACTTCATGTCTATTCGAATAATGTATGGTGAATGAATAGCGTTAATATAGCTAGAGTATAAAAATGTATGGTTAAAGTATAGGAAAAGTGTTTTCAAAGTAATTCTGAGAAGTATAGCTTCAGTATAACTGAAGTATAGAATAAGTATAGCTGATGTTCAGTCAAAGTATGACTGAAGTATATCTCTAAGTATAGCTAAAGTATGTAGATTATGTCTGAAGTATAGGAAGAGTATGACTGTAGTGGGTACAGACGTATTATTGCTGATGGGAGATAATCGTTTATCTGAAATACATGAAAATAGAGATCGAGGGTCATGATTTTCACGATGTGAAAGAATATCGTTTGTAAATTCCCAAATAAGTAAAATGGAATTGAGTAAAATTTTAATCGTAACATTAATTGTTTAAATTTATATTAGGCGAAATTTAACATTAAACGTTACACTTTATTAACAATTTCATTAAACCTTTTTATGCTATAAATATTTTGTTCAGAAATCAAAGATGCTGGTTCTATTGATACAATACATATGACACAAGAATAATATCAGTTTTCTGTTGTCGTTGTATATTATCTATCCTCACGAACAATATTAAAAAAATATTCGACTCACAAAATCACTTTAATCGTGTACTTTTTAAATTTTTGACGAAGCTGTTATTCATGATACATTAATTACGAAAGGGATTAATTTAATGGTTTTCACGGAATTTTATAATAATGTTCGAATATTTTTCTAATTGATTT
>JAABKJ010011284.1:0-10778 GCA_011634705.1 Andricus grossulariae
TAAGCTTCGTAAAAGACATAAAATCCTTAAGATTCCTTTTCACAGAACATGTCAGCTTCAAAGATCATTTATAGTAACTGCTGCCCGGTTATGGAATAACATTCCATACGATATTAGAAATGCACCTTCCCTGTATCATTTTAAGAATCTCTTTTTCAAATATTTGTACAATACTCCTAATCCAACTCTTGAAATTACTCACTGGTAAACTATCATTTTTAGTTCTCGAATGTTTCATCTTCGACTCTCTTTCTATCTTCATTAATTTTAGTATATATTTATTTCCTATGCACTCAGTTTCTCATTCTTCATTCATACCTTAACATGCACAGAGGGCTACTAATTAATTAATCCTTCAATCCTAATTACTACGCAAGAATCTAATACCTAATCTTATACTTACTCTGAGGTCGACTCTGCTTATTTATTTATTTGATTTAGTTTATAGATTAAATTATAAGATTAATCCAGTATAGTCTCGATCAGTGCTTGCACAAATTTGTAATACCTTGTAATATCCTGTTCCTCAGAGGGCTATTTAGCTTTAGGGACTTTCTTGAATAAATACAAATACAACAAGGGACATTGAGAATTGGAGAAATCAGATGCATATTACATACTATAGCATATTAAGTAACTTTTACAGGACTAGAAGTTTGTCCTTTAAGTAAAATAACTGCAACGAGTTAAATTTCTCGCTGCGTGACGTAGCTGTAGGGAGATGCTTAAAAAAGAAAGTTACTTGCCCAAAATAGATCGGTCGGCTGGTCGGCTCCGTTGGTTCGAAGAAGTTTGGTCACTCCGGCGAATGGGCAATTTTTTGGGTCTAGAAATTCTAGAAAAGTCACCCTGTGAACTCAATTCTGGAAGAAAAAATGCAAACAGATAAATTTGCAATTTTTAATACTCACTTTGAGAAAAACATGCTACATAATTCGCAGTTTTATTCCTTTGGAGCGTATGCATCGTTAATATTTGCAACCCATTGGTTAGGCTGACTTTTGAATGAGAACATGAGTTTTTTAATGGGCAGCGCTTTTTTTTGAGACCCATTGAGCAGCGATTATGAATGGGTATTTATCTGATTCAGGAACAACAGTTCCGACATAAAATAATTAATTAAAAGTAAAAAATTTAAAAAAAAAATAGTTTAAATTACTTACTAAAAATAGCTAAATTAACAACTTTTAAGCAAATCCTGGCATACATAGGCTACTTTTATTTATAGAATATTTATTTTCAGGATTTCAATTGATTTTGTGGAACATTGTTTTTCACATATTTGCATCACACCATATCTAAATGTTATACATTTATTTATATATTTCGTACATTAAAAAATGTTTTTTTTTCATTTAATTTACGTTTGTAAAAACTCTTTCTCACTGAAAGTGAAAAATTAATAAGATACAATCTTTAGGTTATGAAACTTCAGATTCATCTTATATGAATATCAAATACACAAAAACTATCACTCATGTTTTATTTTATAGAAATTATCTTTAACAAAAGTGTGGATATTGGAATCCTAAACATTTGGATGTTTGGGATGCAAACAGATGTCAGCGGAGTTTGTTTCTGGCACGTGCACTCCCTGCAGCCATTAGCATGTGTACTGAATAAAGTGAATGGCACTGACGATATATGAATAAATCTTATAATTTCTGCACATGATAATTTATTATCGTATTAAAAGCTTCAAGGTTCTACAAACTGCTCTACCTGACGTAGAACACAAAAAAGGTCCCGGATACGAGAAGATTTCGTTTCGTTGTCGTGAAGTAGCTTTATAGCTTAGGCCCGTACTACATGCTATGTATACCATATTGTAGATGGTGGAAGCTTCTTTTCATGAGTTACGAATGAGCCTACTCATCAGTATTGTGTATAAATCCTGCACAAAGTGCAAGAACTACGAATTAATCTTAAACTGTTAAAGGCGAGTATTGAAACATTGTATTAGAATTTAAATTCTACGGCGATGGTAGCGTTTCCATAATCTGTCCTCCAATTATAGCCGAACCTCCTTCGCGCGTTTCTGGAAGTGATCAGGGCCGCGACCAATCAGAACATCGCGTTAGGCTCGAAGAGAAAACCGAGCTGATGAGCTGAATCTTTGGTCGACAATTGCTCTCTTTTTGTATCGGTCGCTGAGGTACCAAATCGAGCCTATTGTTGCGAATTGCGAATTTTAAAACGTGGTCGCAGCTTAGCTCTCTTCTCGAGGAACTAACGCTGAGGAGCAGCATCCCGAGAAGAACGAATCCAATTTGATTCTAATTGTCCAACGAAACTGCCCGGTATGTTCAATCTTACTCCATTCGTAAGAAACATCTGTCATTTTATTTTAGTGCAAATCCAATTGTAGTTAGTCCTGAAAGTCAAATAAATTGACTATGCATTATATCAAATTGTTCGTGGAGCATGATTCTTGTCAATAGTTTTTTATCAGCTTAGTAATCAATGCTGCGCATGCATCCAGTCAAATTTTGTTAAGTTTAGTTTACCCTGGAAGAGAAAATCGACGGCGAAGAATGTTGAAATCTTTTTAGAAGCATAAAGTTGCACAAGGCTCAAGACTTTCCACGACTACTTATTTTTTGATATATTGCTATTGTTCGAAATTCATAATTGTGAATTGCTTTTTAAATCGTTTTGTGTGAATTATTGTTTCTTTGATTTTGAAATTTATATTCCCCTTTTTCTTGACCCGCTCCAAAATTGGATCCCGAACATTTTAGTTGCCCCTGAAATTTTCGAAATTTAAGTCAGTTGATTCGCTTATTTTTTCCGAATATTATTACCGTCGAACCTCCCACATGCTTTTGCAAAATCAATTAGACACCCTAACCTTAACCCTAAATCCTCGAGCATGTGGAGCGTCGAGAAAAGAATTGTAAAAAAGTGTATGCGTGCAATACCTAGGAATTATTGAATTTAAATCTTTGTGAATTGTAAATTTCCGTTGTTTATTTCTCAAAAATGTATGAAATTACATAACTTTGATTTTGTGTTCCAGGAATAATTTTGAATTGTTATTCCAATGATAACATTTAATTTTTTTGTTACAAAATATTGCAAAAGAAAGATAATGTACATTTATTTTGAATAAATTGGATTAGTTAATTGCTGCTTTGATTTACTGTGTCGTTATTCACGAGAAGGCAACCCTTTTTAATGGTAGAAGCACTCCCTCTACCTAATTTTGCTACTTTCGATTTGATCTAGCGGGAAGATAATGAAAAAGTCCTAGTTCCGGTACCGGCATTACTATGGGAGAAGATGGTTATAAATAATAAGAATGTGTTTTCATAAATATAGAATAATAATATAATAATAATACATTGAAATAATATAATCATTTGTTTGCAGTGTGCAGTACAATCGATTTGTTTTTAAATTCTTACAATGGAAATTAAGGACATTATTTCAAATTTACACCTGTAACAGCTCTCATTGTTCAATTTAACAGTCTTTCGTTTACCTAAAAATAGCATCACAGATGCAAAGTGAAATAATGTTCAAAACGTGTAACATTATCCTAACGCATCAGAGTACAGCCACACGTTACAAATAGCATAAAAAAAAACAACATTTTTTTCGAACCTCCATTGGAAAAAAAGGATTTCTTGTATTTTCTTAAGCGCAGTGCGGATTCCCTATCTGCCTACGCAGCAGTTGGATTTTTAATTCCTCCTTCGATCAATCTATTCTTCAGGACCTACTTCTTTATTTCAGGCTTTTCTAGAGCCTCTTTTTTCAAAGTATCTAGATAAGCCAGTTTTTCTTGGATTATAGCTGCAGATTCCTGCGATGTTTTATTTCTTCGTCTTTTGTTGTACCGCTTATGTACTAATCGCTTTAGTACGACTTTGTCCAGATGTTCCGATTCTGTAGGCTTCTTCGATGAAGAAGCAAACTTTGCACATTCGAAGGTATCTTCAAAAGAGGAGTCCTTTCTTTCTTTAGTAAGGTCGGATTACATTGGGACCAGTCATTTTCATCATTCATTGTATGCAATAAAGTGGAATGTTGTCATAAAACTAAGACTAATATAATTTTTTTACGCATTGAAAAGAACATTCTATAGAAAACGTGAACACCTTTCCACTCGAGGGTTCTGGATCATTATCTATTGTGATTTGCATGCTATCCTCGTTTCCTTGGTGTCAAATATTAACTTCAGGAATTTCTCTTGATTCATCTGCAGTCTACATCCATAAATTTTTGAACTTTTTTCAGATTTTCATTTACTCTTATAGTTATACATTTTTATTTAAGGTATGAGAACATCCTTACAACCTATGAGATCGATAATGTAATATTACAATTTTCACTTGAAGAAATTAATATTTAATTTCCAACCCACGGGGCGAATTTTTAACAAAGAAGTTGACCTTTTAACCAAATAGTTTAAATGTATGAATTTTCAACTAAATAGTTCAAGCTTCTACTAAAAACATATACCTTCTCAATAAAATCTGGATTGGTTTAAAGAGATGAATTTTTAACTGAAATTATGAATCTTCAATCCAAAAAATTATTTCATAACAAAATAGTTAATCCCCTAACCAAAACAGATTATTGAAAATCAATTGCATTCAGAATGAAGGAGTCGCATTTTCAAAGAACACATAATTTTTCAAACTACAACTTGAGTTTATCGAAAATTCTCTGACTTCACTTTGACACTCTTCTTTTTCTGGGTTACTTCCATCGACTGTTGAAGATTAGATATAAATTATAGAAGCAGCGAATTTATCTGAGTTCTACAATAATTAAACTAATTTTTTTCTATAGTTAGCAGTTTTGAACGTTTCCTGTCGCATACTATTTAAGATTTTGAGTGTTTCGCTGCAGCTTTTCTCAAAGAAGTTTTAATTTCTTTGCAGGCCGGTGCTCCGGAGGAATAGATTGTGCATTAAACTCTATGCGAATTTGGTCCCACGTTTTATGTTTTCATGTGCTACTTATAGCATCCCTTCTTTTCAATTCAATTATATGCTTATATTTCTCCATGATTCCCAACGAAGCAGTTGTTTACCTTTTGTTGAAGTTGAAGCTTGTTTTTTGTCTAATGTTTTTTTCCCTAAAATTATAAACATTCATAATTGCAAACAGTCTATGTTGATATTCACAATGAGGGGTACTTGGGTAATGTGTAAAGTTTTTCGGATATAAGGTCAAATTTGAGATTAGATGAACCCGCTAATTTAACAGACACTACTTGCTTCTTCAAACAAATATATGATATTTTGTACTCATCTCTTCTGATTTGTCCGCCATAATATTCAGCACTTTTATTTTTTGTTTTTCAAACCACACAATAAAACAATTGCACCTGATGCCTCTGGTCTTTTTCTTGCACTCACCTCTCATAACCTCAAACTTTCGCGTCATTAATGCTTTGACGCCTAAACATCATGGCGCCGAAGTTCAACTGAGATTTTCATTAAAACCAATCAGAGTCGCCCTTGCAAGATAATTACAACGTAAAAGGTACATGATTAGCTAATCAGAACAAAAATGTTTATGGTGAAATGCAATACAATTAAATGTTTCACAATGCCTTGCTATTACCATGTTCATTTTGGAAGCTCGAGGACACGGGTTAATGTTGAATTATATAAAAAAAAACGATATGGAAATTATTTTTGAAGAAGACGACCAAATGGGGGGTGAGGGTCAATGGCCAAAAATCGAATTTTCACACGTGTATCTTGAAAAAAAGTTACAACGGAGTGACACTCATCTTCAGATATAAGGTCCACCGATTTACGGATACGGTCGAGAGGCATGAGAAACGAGCAGCGTGACGACAAAGGGGCAGTGAATGGCAACTCACGCGCCAACGTTTTCTCTGTTAAACAACTTCAAACAATCTATTTTCAAAAACTAGCAGAAGGTTAGAAACATCAAAGAACAAAAGTTTGAAAGTCTCACAAAGTGGACATAACTAGAAAAACTAACTTGGTCACCCAACTTATACTTACCAACAAAATCCAGATAAACCGAAAATGTAAGAATTAGAATGTAGCCGGTGATCTTCATTTTTTCTATGAGATAGCCACGGTAGCAGTGGTGCTGCCGGACGACGACTTTTTCAACTTCTCAGGTGTCACGCAATAGAGGAGCAAGGGAAAAACCGATGATCTCTTTCCCAATCATTCGCTTAGGGACACGGACGCAGTTCAAAAAGGTCGTGGTGGTAGCAGAGCCTACTAGGCTTGACTCCATATCACAGGTATTCTATTTAAAACATCTATTTATTAATGATGACGCTGATTGGTTGCCGAGTGTATCAGTTTGTGCTACGGTGGCGAAAACAGTTCCTGCCACGTTGTACATAGGTTCTATGTTTGAGTGTCACTTATAGAAATTTCTGTTTTCCACGTAAACACCGAGGCATGTAAAGATCACGTGATATTCAAGAACTTAAGCTGCGGAACATATCGTTTATTATTTCGGTGTCGATAAACATTTCTATGAGTATCATCGCCTCGTATTTGTTTAATGTGTCATGACTGCGTGTACTTTCATTGCCTTTAGCGTGAGATTACCAAGTTAAACTTTTTTTAAAAAACTAGTTTTTGGCAACAACAAAAAAATGCAACGAGGAATTTTGACAAGGAATTGAAATGAACTGCGATTACCTAAGATTAATCCGGATTGCTTACGATTACTTTGTATACCGTAAAAATTATGGTGGATCTCTCTGTTTAAAATAGACTAACGTAAATTGTCAACCAAAAAGGAATATTTTTCAAAAAAATTCTTCAATTTCCAATAAAATAAATAAAATTTTAACGCAATAGATGAATTTTGAATTAAAAAGAATTATTTTCTACCGAAATAACTCAAAAATACCAATTTTCCCCCAAAAATTAAACAGCTTCATTGTAAACAATAAAGCCGAATTTTCAACAAAATCGTTCAATTTCAAAGGAAGAGACCAATTTTAACTAGAATAAAAAATATTCCACCGCAAAATGACCTTTTTTATTAAATTGTTGAAATTTCTACAGTAGATTAATTTTTAACCCAAAAAAATGAAAAGTTAACGAAAAATGTAAACATGATATTTCAAGCAAGAGAGTAAACTCATTTTCAAACATTTTTATTTTTATTTTGAACCAAGAGCATACATTTTTTCATGTCTAATAAGATCCATTTTCTACCGAAAAAGATGAATTTTCAACAAAATACATAAATTTTGAACAAAATAGTTGAATTTTTGACTAAAGAGATCAATTTTCTACTATAATGATAAATCTTTAACTAGTGCAGTCATAATTGTTTGGTAAAACGTTGAACTATTTTGCGCAAAATTCATTTTTTTTAAGATTCATCATTTTTATTGAAAATTTATCCCTTTAGTTGAAAATTAATTCTTTCCACTGTAAATTTAAATATTCAATTTTTGGTTAAACGTTCATCTTTTTTGGTTGATAATTCAGGTATTTTGTTGGGTAATCTTCCTTTTTAGAAAATTAATCTTATTGGTTGAAAGTTTATCCTTTTTGGTTACAAATGCAACTGTTTGGTTGAAAATTAATCTGTCTTCTGATTCAGGATTCAACTATTTTGCTGAAAAATCGTCTTTATTGGTTAGAAAATCAACTATTTGGTTCAAAGCTAAAACACTTTTTGAAAAATGCCTTTCTTTATTGATGATTCATCGTTTTAGTTGAAAATTGAACTGTTTTGCAGAAAATTAACATTTAGGCTTAAAAAGTCAACAATTTGGTTGAAAATTAAACTATGTGATTGAACATTAACTGATTTGTAGAAAATTAACTGTTTTTCAGAAAAATTATTTTTTTTTGCCTTGTAAAATTAACAATTTGGTTACATTTTTTTAAATAGAAATTCAACTATTTTATAGGAAATTAATTCTTTTCTTGAATCATTATATTTTATATTCGAAAATTTAACTGCATTGTAAATAATTTGTCTTTTTGACTACAGAATTAAACAATTTTGTTGAAAATAATGTAGAATATTTTGTTGAAAGATCTTTTTAATAAGTTTTTTTTTCTGCTAAGAATTCGTAATTGTTTGTTAAAAAATTAATTTGCTCATCCGAAAATTTAAGTATTATATTTTTGGTTGAAAATGTATTCTTTGTAGCTTGAAAAATTAACTATTTGATCGAAAATTAATGTATTTGTTGTTAAAATCGTTAATCGTTAAATATTTTTTTTTTTTGGTTAATTCAACTTGTTGAAAATTTATCTTTTAGTAGAAACTTGATCTTTTATGGTAGAAAAGTGATCTTTCTTGGTTGAAAATTTACTGTTTCGAGCACATTCAAACTTTTCGGGTAGATCTTTAGTATACCTAAAGCTGGGCCAAAAGTCGAGGCCCCTCACTTCTTTTGATTGCAACTCACTCAAAAAAATCTTTGAATTTGGTTAAAAATGTATGTATTTTACTGAAAATTCATCTTTTTCGGTAGAAAATTGATCTTTTTGCAAAAAAATGCATGTTTTTAGTTCCAAATAAAAAAATGATTAAAAATCAATCTACTTCGTTGAAAATAATTGAATTTTGTTCGAAAGTATCCTTTTTGGTTGAAAAGTCCGCTCTTTTGTTGAAAATCAGTCTTCTTGTTTGAATTCAACTGTTTTTTATGTGAAATCAAAATCTCTCTTGCTTGAAATATCAGGTTTGCATTTTTCGTTAAGATTTTATCTTTTTGGGTTAAAAATTGATCTACATTGTAGAAATTTCAAGAATTCGATGAAAAATGAAAATTAATTTTTTCGGTTGAAAATTCTTCATTTTAGTTGAAAACTCGGAGCGATCCGCCATAATTTCACGTTATCCAAAATAATCCTAGGCAATCCGGATTAATCATAATTATTCTCAGTTAATTTCAATTTATTGTCAAAATTTCTTCTTGCATTTTTTTATTGATGGAAAAAATGACTTTTTCAAAGAACGTTTAACTTGGTAATCTTACGATGAAGCAATACAAGTACACGCGGTCATGACACTTTAAAAAAATATGAGGTGATAATAATTACAGAAATGTTTGCCGACACCGAAATAATAAACGATATTTTTCCCAGCTTTTGTTCTTGACTATCACGTCATCTTTACATTCCTCGGTGTGTCACCGTAGCACAGACTGATACGTTCTACAACTAATCAGCGGCGTTGTTTACAAATAGAATACCTGTAATTAAAGGCCAAGCCTAGAAGTTTCTGCTACCATCACGAACTTTTTCAACTGCGTAGGCGTCGCCTAGCAAATTAGTGCAAAAGAGATCATCGGTTTTTCCCTTACTACACCATTGCGTGACGCCTGAGAAATAAAAAAAGTCGTGTTCCGCCAGAATCACTGCCACCGTGGCTAGCTCATAGAAAAAATGAAGCTCATCAGCTACATTCTTATTCTTACATTTTCTGCTTATCTGGATTTTGTTGGTAAGTGTAATTTCTGTGAGAATACTTATAATTTTTTTACTTATGGCCACTTGGTGAGACTCGCAACGTTTGTCCTTCGATGTTTTTAACTTTTTGCGAGTTTCGGAAGTAGAATAGAATTGTTACAAAATAAAAAATATTTGTATATATCTTCATGTTTTAATTTTTATTCTTCTATCATCTGTACACCAAGAGATCCATGTGGTTGCAATGTTTCCTATATACACTCAACTTCCGATATAAGAACGGTTTTGGGGATGACTTGCACTGGCCTTGATCGTCACTCTCACTGCTTGGGCCAGCAGTTCAAGGAATCCGTAAATCGTTGTCCTCATATCAGAAGTTGAGTCTAATGGCGGTGTAACTTTTGTTCAAGATATACGCGTAAAAATTCGACTTTATTTTTCTTGATCGACCCACACCCCGCATTTGTTTGTCTTCTATAAAAAGAATTTTTTTTTTTTAATGATTAACTTTATCCCGTGCCCCCGAGCTTTCGAAATTAACATGGGGTCTCAATTGAAAGAAGCCTGGTTTTCATAAGTTTCCCAAGAATTTCCAAAAATTTCAGAAAATATTTACAAAATTTATAAAGTAAAAACTAGATTAAGGGTAGATTTCACCAACTATTATTAAATACATGATTAGCTAATCATGATTATCCTTAATCGAGGTTTTAATCATGATTAAATTGTAATGCGTTCTGCCATGGATATCTTATTTCGGATCAGCTAATCATGTACCGTTTTTGTGGTAACTCTAATATTCTCTTTCAACGGCGACTCTGATTGGTTTTAATGAAAATCCCAGTTAACTTTCGGCGCCACGATGTTTGGGGGCCAAAGAATTGATGACGCGAAAAGTTTTTGGTTTCGAGAGGTTAGTGTAAGAAGAAGACGAAAGGCATACTTTGAGTATCCACTAAGAACATGTCCAAGTGTTTCTGGCTCCTGCTTGCACGCTCGGCACTATATTATTATTTTTTTTCTCAAACTTGTTCTCGGGTTAAAAAGAGCCCGATTTTCCATCATAGCCACGGACTAAGTCAAGTGACTGATGAGTTGAAGATGTAATTAGTTAATTTAATACGTCGCATGAAATCATTTGCGATGATGTTGTAGGTACAAAATTAGGAGCATGGTGTAGTTTACAGTTCTTCTTTCCCAGCTGTTATGCTTACACAGCGGCCGCGAGTGTTGGAGGTGACAACAGTCGCCTCTGGATGCTTTCTTAGAACTTATTATTATTTTCATTTTCAAACTTATTCTTGGGTTAAAAAGAACCCGGTTTTCCATCATAGCCACGGACTAAGTCAAGTGACTGATGAGATGAAGATGTAATTAGTT
>JAABKJ010011285.1:0-10778 GCA_011634705.1 Andricus grossulariae
CCAAGGGACAGAAGCGAAGCTTTCAGAAAGCACGTCCAGCCTCGCTTCTTGCTTTGGGAATCGAACCCGCGCCAGCGGGGCTGCCAAGGCTGCAGTATTGAAACATTGGACAATCACTATACCATCTGAGCCACGATGACTCCCCTTAAATTTAACTGTTTGGATCTAAATTAAGCTGAAATCTAAATTAAGCTGAAAATAAAACTATTCGGCTGAAAATTAACTTTCTTTTTACATTAAACTATTTTTATTGAAATATAACTTTTGGATAGAAAATTCAACCGCTTTGTAGATAATTCTTCCTTTTGGATTTGAAAGTCAACAATTTTGTTAAAAATTAATGTAACTTGTTGAAAATTCGTGCTTTTTGAAGAACATTATTCTTCTTCCTGGAAAATTCATCTTTTTGGTCGAAAATTTAACTATTTGGTTAAAATTTCATATTATTCAGTTGAAAATGCAACTACATGGTTGAAAGTTGAACTAGTTTGTTAAAAATTCATATTTTTTAAGATTAACTTGGTTGAGAATTTAATTATTCCAATTTTAGAAAATTAATCTTTCAGGTTAAAAAATCATCTTTTGGGTTGAAATATATTGTTGAAAATTCTTTTCTTTTTTGGATGAGAGAAGTAATTTTTAAACTTACAATGTAACTATTACGTTTTTGGTTAACATTAATATTTTTATTTAAAATTGATGTTTTTAGTCGAAAATTCATGTTTTTTATTAAAAAGTCTTTTTTTTTGTCCAAAATTAATCTTTGTAATTGAAAATTCATCCTTTATAGCTAAAAATGCAACTGTATGGTTTCAAATTAATCTGGTTTGGTTGACGATTCAACAATTTGGTAGAAAATTAAACAATTCGGTTAAAAATTACCTTTTTTCGTTAAAAATTCATATTTTTTGTTTAAATTTAACCATTCGGTTAAAAATTTAACCGCTTCTATCAAAATTTAATTTTGTGGTAGCAAATAAACTTTCTTGTTGAAAAATGAACTTTTTTGTTCAAAAATTAGTGTTTTTTAGTTAACAATTCAACTACTTGCTTGAAATTTGAACTAGCTTGTTAAAAATTCATATTTTTTAAGATTCGCCACTGGTTTAAAATTTAGCTTTTATCTTGAAAATTCGGGTTGTTTTCTTTTTGGTTACAAATTAATTTTTTTATCTGAAAATTACACTATTCTATTTCTGGTTAGAAATGTAGTTTATGGACGACCCCCTAGCGGCGCTTTTCTAGCAAGATTCTCACTTCTTGAAAATTGTGTTGTGTGAATTTGTCTGCTATTCTCAAGAGTTCTCGACACGAATGCGTGTCAGCAAACGCTCGAATTCCAAGGCAATTCGAGGGGTCCAGCTGCCGTTTGAGGAACTCGCAGCAAATATCTTGAATTTCGGCAAGCTGAAGAAGACATGCGGCAGGAAGAAGTGTTTGCACATTGGCTTCTTCGACGATTATGTGGGACGTGTAACAGAAGTCGATGAGAAGTTCCATCGCCACTTCGTCTATGTCACGAATTGTGACTTCAGTCTGACGGGATTCGGCCAATTCCCCGGTGAACATTGCTCTGAAATTATAATTAGGATAATTAGGATGGACATCCAAAGCTCAGAGCAGATATCGCCAATCCTTTTGGTGCCGTAGAGTGCAAGTTTTAAATAATTCTCTATTATTCATGGCGATCTGGTCACCATAAATAATAGAAAATGATAGCAAACGTGCACTGTACGGCGCCAAAAGGAGTGCTGTTGAATAGCAGGCCTCGAACTCACTTTAGAGATAAAAAATAGTGTCAAAAATTAAAAAAACGTCAAAATAGTGTCATAAAATTTTTTAAGTAATAAAAATAAACTTCAATGTTTATTTAAAATGTTTTTAGTCTATAAATTATCAAAATTCCTATTTATTTATTGCAGGCTTCACAGTCTTTCCCCGTTTTCTTATTTGTGCACTTAAATGTGAACTGAAATAATAGAACCTAATAAGAAAATCCAACTATTTTTGGTTAAAAGTTTATTCTTCTCGGTTTAAAAGTCTACTATTAAATTTTTTGTTAAGAATTCATTTTTTTATTTAAACAATTTATTATTAGTTTCAAAATTGAATTATTGGTTGAACATTCAAAAATTTTCTTAAAAAGTCATACTTCTTGGTTAACAATTCAACTGTTTTGTTGAAAAGTCGCCTTTTTGGTTGATAATTCAACAGATTGATTAAAATTTAGTTTCTTTCTTGACTAAAAAATGTTATTTATTGAAAATTCAATTATTTTGTTGAACATTCATCTTTTCGGTTTGACAATGTACCTTTTGCTGTAGAAATTTCCCTTTTTAGTTGGTTAAAAATGCAATTGTCTTCTGGTTAAAAATTTATCTGTTTCGGTAGAAAATTCACATTTTCGGGTAGAAAATTAAGCTGTTTTGTAAAAAATTCGGATTTTCGGCTCGAAAATTAAACAATTTGGTCATCTTTTTTTGATGAGGATTCAAGTATTTGGATGAAAATTTGTATTTGTTAGTTAAATCCAACTGTTTTTTATTTTTAGTTAAAATCTTTTTTGTTGAAATATCAACTTGGTTGAAAGTTGAACTACTTTCTCAAAAGTTAATTTTTTTTTTATGAACAATTATAATTTTATTTGAAAGTTTTTTTCTTTTTATGAAAAATTATTGTTTTAAACTGAAAATTAAACTATTTTGTTGAAAATTCATATTCTCGGGTTAAAAGTTCAACTGTCTTATAGAAAATTCATCTTTTTGACTTGAAAATTTCACAATTTGGTATAAAATTCAACTATTTGGTACAAAATTGAATTGTTTTGTAGAGCATTCGTTTTTTCTTATTGAATCCTTTATAGCTTAGAAATTCAACTATTTAGTTCAAAATTGTTAGAAACGAAAAAAATAGAGACTAAAAATTAATCAAATAAAATTTGGACTAACATCACATCCATTATTCAAAATATTTAATTGAAAATTTATGTAATTTGTTGAAATTACGCATTTTTGGTAGAAAATTCAACCATTTGGATAGAAAATTATGTATTTTGTTAAAAATACATATTTTCTGGCAGAAGAATACTCTTCTTAGTTGAAAATTGAAATATTTGATAAAAAAATATATGTATTTGGTTTAAAATTCGTATTTTTTATGGAAAATCAATTTTATTCTTAAAAATGCAATGTATGGTTAAAAATGAATCTGTTTTAGTTGAGAATTCAAATATTTTGTTGAGAATTCGTCTCTTTGGCTTGAAAATTCAACTACTTGCTTGAAAGTTGAACTACCTTGTTAAAAACTAATGTTTTTGGTTGAAGACGCATAATTTCAGTTCGAAATTCATCTCGTGGTTTGAAAACTTTACTATTTTGTTGAAAATTCTCCTTTTTTTGTTTTGAAATTTGTGTTTTTAATTGCAAATTTAACTATTCCATTTTTTGTTGAAACTTGATGATTTTTAGTAGAGATTCAACTATCTGGTTGAGAATTCATGTATTTTATCGAAAGTTCGTGTTTTTAATAGACAATTAATCCTCTTGGTTTAAAATTTATCTATTTGGTAGAAAATATATGTAGTTTGTTAGCAATTAATTTTGTTGGTTGAAAATATAACTATATGGTTTGAAATTAGTCTTTTTTGGTTGTATTCAACTGTTTTTAATTTTAAATTGAAATCTTGTTCGGTTTAAATATAAACTATTACAATTTTTTCTGAAAATTCAACGGTTATGTAGAAAATTCATCTGTTTTGTAGAGAATTCGCCTGGCTTGAAAATTCGACAATTTGGTAGAAAATTCAACGGTTTTGTGGAAAATTTATGTAATTTGTTGCGATTTCATCTCTTTGGTTGAAAATTTAACTGATCCTCTGTAGCCCCTAATCAGCCCTTGAGACAATTTGTAGCCAAATAGCGTAGAAGTTCAAAAATATTTTTTAAGAGAAAGTAAAGAAACAGTGGCATTAGGAGACTCTTGTGAGAAGATAGTGTCTTTAGTGTAATTTTTATCGAAATAGTATATTAAAATAGTATCATCGTTCAAAAAAAGTGTAAAATAGTGTCGATAGTGTGGTAAGTCCGAGGCCTGAAATAGTGATTGATGTAATTGATGTACCTAAAGTAAGGACTGCATGCTGAGAGAATGACGCGGTGAGCGAGAATTTTCCTGGAGCCGACATTGAGGACGACGTCGCAGAGCTCCCGATGACGACGCAGAGCGTTGAGCTCGGTAAGGGTGGCCCGGGGATGTTTCTCGGAGGTGTGACTAAGGCGTGCTGGTGAGGGAGCGCGATCCACGACCATCTCGCCCATCCTCTGGGAGGATTGGGCACCGATACCCGCGCTCCCCGAAGCACCACGAGTCCCCCCGGCTAGCTGGAGGCGCAGCGGGGGTGACGCCCAGCCCCACACCGAGTCTATCTGCAACACCATTCACCAACCACTGCAGCTTTTTTCGCTTTCTCTTCTCCTAGGAACCCTAATCCTGTTGTGAAAGTTAAAACACGAATTAATACATTTAAAACTAATAAAAAAAGGAAACGTTGACACATTATCGTTTCTATTTGAGCAATGAAACGACAGTGTCTTTTAGTTTAGTCCTTTACAAGCAATCATACATGTAAAAAGCGTTCTATTTTCTTGAAGACAAATAATGTATTGCGAAACGGATTTCATGCAAAATTGCAAAATGCCATTACGAGCAGATATTATACGTAAATCAGTATAGTTCTATAATGAATTTTCTATAATTTTTTCACGATTATAGGAAATTCATTATATAAAATCATTAAGGAGATAAACTACAAAGGAACGATTTATTTTAGACCACACTGATATGGAAGTATACAAAAATAGCGATTCTGTACAAATAAACTTTATACATCAAAAACCTGTGGATTCCCTTGATATATTTAAAATTGTTTGAAATTTAATTGAAATCCCTTGATACCTTTAGAAGTATTTTTGAATCCATTAAAATCTTTGAACCATTTTTGAATTCCTTGGAAATCTTTGAAATAGTCAGAAATCCGTAAAAATCATTTTGAATCACTTGAATAAAATATTTGAAATACTTGGAGGTCTTATTAAATACCTTGAATCTTGTCAAATTCATTCAAATTTCTTGAAATCTATGGAAATCCTACAAAATTCTTTGACACCCCTTGAAATGTTTGAAATCTCAAAATTATTTGGAATCTTTTAAAATAACTTAAAAACTGTTGAAAGCTTTTTAATTCATTCGTATCCTTTGAAATCATTGAGAACCGTGTAAATCCACTGAAATAAAGTTGATTTTATTCCCTAAAGTTCTCTAGAAATTTGCTTAAGTCCCTTAAAATCAATTGAAATATTTTGAAATCGTAAAAATCCATTAAAATAAGTAAAAAAACATTTGAAATCCCTTGAATATAACTTAATTAAACTTATTCATTAAAGTTCTCTAAAAAAAAACCGTTCAAGTCCCTAGAAACCTCTTAAATCTTTGGAGATTCAATAAAAACCTTTGAAGGTTGTAAAATATCTTGAAATACCTTAAAATCCCTGAAAATATTTATAATCGTTACGAATTCCTTGAAATTTTATTATATTTCCTAAAGTTCTCTAGAAACCTGTTACAATCGAACTTAAAATCTTTGGAAATCTAACAAAATTCATTGTAAACCCTTGAAATTTTCGAAGCTTGAAGTTCTGGAGAATCTGTAAAAATAACTCAAAATCTTTTAAAATGACGTAAATTCTTTGACTTAATTACAGGTCCTATAAAAGCCCTTAAATCTTGTGAAATTATCTGAAATCCCTTGAAATCTTTGGATATCCTACAAATTTCTTTGACATTCCTTAAAATCTTGGAAATCTGTTCAAATACTTTGGAATATTTTTAAATAACTTAAAATCTTTACAGTCCTTTAAAATTTTGTAAGTTTCATCATATGCTTTGAAAATGTTGAAATTCTTTGAAATCCCTTAAAGAAAGTTTATTTTATTCTCTAAAGTTCTCTATGAATTCGTTAAAATCCTACAACATTCTTTGAAATTTTCGAAATCTCTTGAAATTCTTACAAAATTCTTTAACATTCCTTAATTTTGTTGAGATCTCCTTAAGTTCTTTGAAGTCTCTTTAAATTCTTTGGAATCTTTTAAAATAAGTTAAAATCTTGAAAATCCTTGGAAATTTTTTAAGATCCATCATATACCTTGAAATTTTTGAAATCCATAGAAATCCCTTCAAATAAAATTCATGTTATTCTCTAAAAATCTCTAGAAATTCGTTCGAATAACATAAAATTCATTGAAATCTTTAAAATTTGTTAACAGCTTAAAATCTTTTTAAATCCCATAAATCTTTTACAAGGATTGGAGCTCCTATAAAATCTCTTAAATCTACTGAAATTCTTTGAAATCTCTCAAAATCTTTGGAAATGTTATACAATTTTTTGGCATTCTCTAGAAATCTTTGAAATCTTTGGAGATTCAATAAAATTCTTTGAAATCCATGAAAATTTTTTTTATCTCTTGAAATTCTGTGGAATGTATTAAAATAGCTTATAAACTTCAAGATCCCATAAATCCTTTGCAATGATTAAAGATCCGGTAAAATCCCTGAAATCTCGTGAAATTCTTTTAAAAACTTTGAAATCTTCTAAAAATAAGTAAAACTAAAGTTTCAACATTTTCTGTACAACTTTTATTTTTTTAAAGTAAAAGAAAAATGGCACATTACTATACAATTGTTAATGAATAATAATTAATTTTCGTTTAAAAATAACCAGAAACAAAAAGAAATAAAGAATGACATCACTTGCCTCGATAACGATGCAGATAAAAAATGTAAAAATGTGTTACAAAACTCTTTGAAATTGTTTTAATCCCTTGAAATTCTATGGAATCTTTTAAAATATATAAATATGTGATCGTAAAAATGAATGATATTAAGTACAAACAATTTGCAATTCCTTGAATATAAACTAAATTGAACTTATTCATTACAGTTCTCTAAAAAAATGTTCAAATTCCTAGAAATCGTTTGAAATATTTGGAGATTCAATCAAAACCTTTAAATCTTGTAAAATTTCTTGAAATAACTTAAAATCCCTAGAAATCCTTTGAAATATTTAGAGATTCATTCAAAACCTGTAAATCTTGTAAAATTTCTTGAAATACCTTAAAATCCCTTGAAATACTTGGAATCGCTAAGAATCCCTTGAAATTTAATTTATTCCCCAAAGTTTGATAGAAATCCCTTAAAATCCAGTTTAAAATCTTTGGAAATTCTACAAAATTCTTTGAAATACCTTGAAATTTTGCAATTCTTTGGAATATTTTTAAATAGCTTATAATCTTAAAAATCCCGTAAATCCGTTTAAATAATAATTGGAGATCCTATAAAATATCTGGAATCTTGTGAAATCCTTTGAAATCTTCTAAAAATAAGTAAAACCAAAGTTTCAACATTTTCTATACAAATTTAATTTTTTTTAAGTAAAAGAAAAATTGCACATTACTATAGAATTCGTGATGAATATAAATTAATTCGTGTTAAAAAAAGATAAAGAAATAGAGAATGGCATCACTTGCCTCGATAACGATGTAGATAGCATATGTAAAAATGTCATTTCAATAATAAATTACCAAATTTAAAGGAATTTCTAATTTCGAATAATTATAGGATATATTCCCTCTATTTGAAATCTACAGAAAAAATAATCACGAGATCGTAAAATAACTTTTATAGTAATAAAAACAGAAAAATAGATAATGCATTACAAGACAAGTCCATTATTTCTTGGTTATGTCACACTTAATACAAGTAATGAATCTACAGATTATTGAAGTATTAGCTGAATAAGTAAAGTGAACAAAGACAAGAGATGAATAAAAATATAAAATCTAAACAAATTGAAGATCAAATTGTAGAGATACGAGAATATTTTGAAAAAAATATCACAAAATCAGTTTTCCTAGAATCTCCTATAAATTTCTTTATAACAAACAAACGAATTTAAAAACCAGCCAGTAAAAACAAAATATAAGCCCACGAAGAAAATGTATTTTCCAATGAAGAAAGTTTAGCAATAAATATGACAAAATGCGAGTGATTCGAGGAGCAGATAACCAACACCACCTACACGAATCAGTTGCAAAATCTCTCAAGAAATGTGATATACGCCCACGAAATAAAAATTCAATGTATTTACAGATAAAACAGGACACGAGCTCGCCAAAAATACTCACCTTTAAATCTTTTCTGAACCCCCAAGCGAGAAATAAAGAATTCCTAGGTGGCTCGCTGGCCCAAAATAGTTAGTTAGTGAATCCACTTGTCACGAGACATTTTCGGCTGCGTCAGATTTCACTTTTCACAGAACTGAACCAAATTTTGGGGTGAAAACACTCACGAGAGAATTTTCATTTTCACAAATGTTTGATACATCAATTCACTAATCTACCAAAAATCCAACTAATTCTCAGAAAGTCAGATGATGCACTACATCAAAACAATTGCAGTTCTGCCAACCGCTTGGTAGAGGTTATGTAGTATCACCTGTCATTCTCAGATGGCACCACCATTCAATTTTCAAATGTGACATTCTTCAAATCTTCAGTAAGAAATCGATGTAATGTACAGTCTGCTTCATTAATTATTTTATTGTTTGCACATTATTAAATAAGATCTAATAGGGTCTAGTGCAATCTTCGATTAATCAAGTAAGCAGTTTGCTGAAAATTTCATTTATTTTAGATGAAAAGATAAGTAGAAGACGGGATTTATCATACTATTTTTTAGGTTATGTTTCTCTTTACCTTCTGAGCTAAGTTGTATATATTTTTAAAAATATTTTCGTCTCTAAGTCTACAGAAGGAATGAAGCGTATGTACTTTTATATTGTAATTGCCCGATTGATTTTTTTTTCTCATTAAATTCAATTATAATGATATAAGGAATTACAAGTTTGGGCATGCACATGTCAAAATTTTTTAATCGCTGTCCTGATTTTCTGATTTTTTGTGCTATGTCCTGATTTATCATGCCCGAAAACGAACATTAGCGATTTTTATATTGCTCGGACCTAAATATTATTTCTGAGGGTCCCTTGCAGTCCCATTGTGACTTCAATTCCTTTACAAAAAAAACTTGACATTTGGAATGCGTGGAATTTTATTAATATATTTAAAAGAAAGGAAAAAAATTGAATTGCCTAACAAAATTTAAAGTTCTGAAAAGTATTAAAAATAATTACCATATTATACAGATTGTATTCTTAATTATTCATTCAAAAATGTTGACCTAGAAAAAGTTTTTTGTATAATTTATAAAGTTAGGGAATGAACATACAATTTTATTATTTTGTTCGAAAATCAACAATCTTGTTAAAAACAAAAAAGTCAATATTTTTCGTTGAAAATTAAATTGTTTTTTTTTAATTTACCTTTAGGGTTGAAATTTCAATTATTTGGTCGAATATTAACTTTTTTTTTAACAATTGATATTTTCTATTTGAAAATTCAACTGCTTTGTAGAAAGTTCGTCTTTGGCATGATAACTCCACATTTTGGGTGAAATTTTATTTCTTTATTGACTGAAAATTCGTCTTTTTAATTTAAAAACTTATCTATTGTCGTAGAAATTTCATCTTTTTGGCTGAAAATTCCAACTTAGCATGCTTGGCTGAAAAGAAATAAATAAATATTTTAAATAAAAATATGACAATTTAACCATTTGGTTGAAAATTAATCTTTTTTAGCTGAAAAATCCTGCATTTTGTTGAAAATTCGTCTTTTCTGGTAGAAAATTAATTTTTATGGTTGAAAATTCATTTTTTTTGGTCGAACATTGAACTCTGGTTCAAATGTTTTGTTTATCGAAGATTCATAACTATAGTTAAAAATTCATGTATCTTGTTGCAAATTAATTTATTTTTTCAAAAAGTAAACCACTTTGTTGAAAATTCGATTTTTTTTGGTTACAAAAATTTTGTTAACTGAAAATGTAACTATTCTATTTTTGGTTGAAAATTTATCTTTTTTAATTGAAAATTCATATATTTTAATGAAAATTTGTCATTTTTGGTAGAACATTAATCTTTATATTTTAAAGTTCATCTATTTGGCCGAAAATTCAACTATTTGGTTCAACATTAATTTTTTTTTATTGAAGATTCATCATTATAGTTGTAAATTCATTTCATTGGTTCAAAATTCAACTATATTGTTGAAAATTCTTTTTTTGTTTTGTTTGAAAATTTTTTTTTTCAACTGAAAATTTAACTACTCCGTGTTTGGTTGAAAATTTATCTTCTTTAGTTGAAAATTCATGCATTTTGTTGAAAATTCGTCTTTTCTAGTAGAAAATTAATCTTTATGGTTGAAAATTCATTTTTTTATCGAAGATTCATAATTATAGTTGAAAATTCATGTATCTTGTTAGAAAATTTATTTATTTTTTCAAAAAGTAAACGATTTTGTTGAAAATTTGAACTATTTGGTTCAACATTAATTTTTTTTATTGAAGATTCATCATTATAGTTGTAAATTCATTTCATTCATTCAAAATTCAACTATATTGTTGAAAATTCTTTTTTTGTTTTATTTGAAAAGTATCTTTTTCAACTGCAAATTTAACTACTCCGTGTTTGGTTGAAAATTTATCTTCTTTAGTTGAAAATTCATGCATTTTGTTGAAAAATCGTCTTTTCTGGTAGAAAATTAATCTTTATGGTTGAAAATTCATTTTTTTATCGAAGATTCATAATTATAGTTGAAAATTCATGTATC
>JAABKJ010011286.1:0-10778 GCA_011634705.1 Andricus grossulariae
CAGGATAGGAGCTATTATAGAAGTTTCTACATTTGCTAGAGAGACTGGAATACTATTAGTAATTTTCCACCTGTCGGTATGAAAACTAGCGCAATAAGAGTGATTTTCCACCTTTTACTAGAAAAAATAGCAAAATAGAAGTAATTTTTTACCTTTCACTAGAACAACTAGCGAAATGAAAGTTTTTATTCCACCTTTTGCTAGAAAAACTAGCACAATAAGAGTGATTCTCCACCTCTTGCAAATATCATATTGGGATTTATTTTTCACCTTTGCTAGAAATACTAGCAGGTCAGAAGTAATTTGAGAGCTATTTACATTTGCTAAAGAAACAAACAAAATAGAAGTAATTTTCAAATCGTCGGTATAAAAACTAGCACAATCAAAGTAATTTTTCACCTTTTACTAGAAAAAGTAGCAAAATAGAAGTAATTTTCTACCTTTTGCTAGAAACACTAGAAAAAAAGAAGTAATTTTATATCTTTTGCTGGAAAAAGTAGCAAATAGAAGTAATTCAGCAACTATCAATATAAAATCTAGCACGATAAGAGAGATTTTCCACCTCTTGAAAATATCATATTGAGATCTATTTTTCACCTTTGCTAGAATTACTAGCAGGACAGAAGTAATTTTAGAGTTTTTCACATTTGCTAGTCAAAATAACATAATAGGAGTAATTTTCTAACTATCGATATAAAAACTAGCACAATAAGAGTAATTATTTACTTTTAATAGAAAAACTAGAAAATAGCTGTAACTTTTCACCTTTTGCTAGAATCACTTAGAAAAAAAGAAGTAATTTCCACCTATCGATACACAAACTAGCACAATGTAAGTAACTTTCCACCTCTTGAAAATACCATATTGAAATTTTTCTTCCAGCTTTGCTAGAAATACTACCAGGACAGAAGTAATTCAATTTTGTTTAGATTCATTAAAAAAACTAGCAAATTAGATGTAATTTTCTATCTTTTGCTGGGAAAAGTAGCAAAATAAATGTAATTTACCACTTATCGATATAAAAACTAGCACAATAAGAGCGATTTTCCACATTTTGGAAATATCATATGGGGATTTATTTTTCACCTTTGCTAGAAATGCTAGCAAAACAGAAATAATTTCAGAGCTTTTGTACATTTGCTAGAGAAACTAACATATTAGAAGTAATTTTCAAACTATCGATATAAAAAATAGCACGATAAGAGTAATTTTCTACCTTTTACTAGAAAATCTAGCAAAATAAAAGTAATTCGCCACCTTTTGCTGGAAAAGAGAACAAAATAGAAGTAATTTGATATATTGTGCTGAAAAAGTATCAAAATATAAGTAATTTACCAACTATCGATATAGAAACTAGCACAATAAGAGAGATTTTCCACCTCTTGAAAATACCATATGAGGATTTATTTTTCTCCTTTGTATGAATACTAGCAGTACTGGAGTCATTTTCAATTTCTGTACATTTGCTAGAAAAACTAACATAGTATAAGTAATTTTCAAACTATCGATATACAAAATAGCACGATAAGAGTAATTTTCTACCTTTTACTAGAAAAACTAGCACAATAATAGTAATTTTCCACCCTTTGCTAGAAAATATAGCAAAATAGAAGGAATTGTATATCTTTTGCTGGAAAAAGTAGCAAAATAGAAGCAATTCACCAACTATCGATATAAAAACAAGCACAATAAGAGAGACTTTCCACCTCTTGAAAATATCATATTTGGATTTATCTTACACCTTTGCTAGAAATACTAGCAGAATAGAAGTAATTTGAGAGTTTTTTACATTTTCTAGCGAAACTAACACAATAGGAGTAGTTTTCCAGCAATCGATATAAAAACTAGCACAACAAGAGTAATTTTTTGCCTTTCACTAGAAAAACTAGCAAAATATCTGTCATTTTCCACCTTTTGCTAGAAACACTAAAAAAAAAATTCCACCTATACATATAAAAACTATCAAGATGAGAGTCATTATTCACCTCTTAGATATACCATATTAAAATTGTTTTCCAGCTTTGCTAGAAATACTATCAGGTAAAATTAATCAAATTTTTCATATATTTATTCAAACAACTAGCAAAATAGAACTAATTTTCAACCTATCGATATGAAAAGTAGCACGCTATGAGTAAATCTACACCGTTTATTAGAAAAAATAGCAAAACAGTATTGAGTTTCCATCTTTTCCTGGTAAAACTAGCAAAATAGAAGTAATTTACTATCTTTTGCTGAAAAAAGTGGCAAAATAGAAGAAATTCACCACCTGTCGATATCAAAACTAGCACAAAAAGAGTGATTTTCCACCTCTTGAAAATATCATATTGGGATTTATTTTTCACCTTTGCTAGAAATACCAGCAAGAGAAAAGTAATTTTAGAGTTTTTTACATTTGCTAGAGAACCTAGCCGGAATTACTAGGAGTAACTTTTCATCTATTACTAGAAAAAAGTTACAAAATATAAGTAATTTTTTACCTTTCACTAGAAAAACTAGGAAAATAGTAGTGACGTTTCACCTTTTGCTAGAATCACTGAAAAAATTGCAGTAATTTTCCACCTGGTGACAAAATCACTAGAAAAAGAAGAAGTATTTTAATTTTGTTTTAGATTTATTGAAGAAAATAGAAAAATAAAACTAATTTTCGACCTATGGATGAGAAAACTAGCACAATAAAAGTAAATTCCCACCTTTTACTACAAAATATAGCAAAACAGAAGTTTCCATCTTTTACTAGAAAAGTAACGAAATAGGTGTAATTTTCCACCTTTTGCTAGAAAAACTAGGAAAATAAAAGTAATTTTCTACCTATGGATGTCAAAATTAGCAAATAGGAGTAATTTTAAACTTCTCAAGAATAGCAAATTAAAATTGATCTTCCACATTTACTAGAAATTCTAGCAAGACAGAAGTAATTTCAGAGTTTTTTTACATTTGATAGAAAAACTAGCATAATATGAGTAATTGTCAAATTATCGATACATAAACTAGCAAAATATAAGTAATTTTCCACCTTTGCTAGAACTACTAGCAGGACAGAAGTAATTTTATATTTGTTACATTTGCTAGAAAAACTAGCATAATAGGAGTAATTTTTCACCTATCGATATTAAAACTAGCACCATAAGAGTAATTTTCCATCTTTACTAGTAAAACTGGCAAAACAGGAGTAATTTCTCACTATGAACTAGAAAAACTAGCAAAATAGGAGTAATTTTATTTATTAAAAATAGCATATTGCGAATAATGTTCCACATCTTGATATAAAAACTAGCATAATGTGATTAATTTTTCTACATCTAATAGTCAAACTAGTTGGAAATAATTCCTTTCAAATTTTTCACTATTCTTTAGAAAAGCTAGCAGAATAGATATAATTTACAATTTTCTAGATTTTCCAGAAAAAAGAAGAAAAGCATGATTAAAGTAATTATCCACCTTTTTGTAGAAAAACCAGCAAGATAAGAATAATTTTTCTTTTATAAAAATCTCAAATCAAAGATTTATATAAAGTTGATCCAGAACCCCTTTAAGCACTTCTACCTTACTCTGAAATCGAACTTCTCTTTAAGTTAATCTAGAACCCCTTTAAAACCTCTTTTCAAACTCTAAAATCAGAGGGTTGTTTTTAGTAGATCCAGAACCTCTTTGAACCCTCCTACCTAACTGTAAAATTGATTTTTTTATGTTAATCGAGAACCCCTTTTAACCCTTCTATTACACTCTAAAATCGAAGGTCCTTTATAGGCAGATCCAGAACCCCTTGAAAACCTGCTATCAAAATTTGAAATGGAAGGTTCTTTTTAGTAGATTTAGAACCCCTTTGAGCCCTTTTCAAACACTGAAATCAAAGTTTCTTTTTCAGTGGATCGGGAACCCCTTTCAATTCTACTATCAAGCTTTTAAGTCAAAGGCCTAATTTATAGTGGACCAAGAACCCCTTCAAACCCTTCCATGAGACTAACAATCGAACGTTCTTTTTTATAGATACAGAACCCCTTTGAACCAACCTATTAAAATCGGAGATAAAGGGTTCCTTTTAGGTAGATCCAAAACCCCTTTAAACACCTCTACCCCTCTCTAAAATCGAACTTGTCTTCAAGTTAATCCAGAACCCCTTTGAAACCTCTTATCAGACTCTAAAATCAGAGGGTTGTTTTTTAGTAGATCCAGAACCTCCTTGATCCCTCCTACCTAACTCTAAAATTGAACTTCTTTTTATTTTAATCCGGAACCCCTTTCAACCCTCCTATCACACTCTACAATCGAAGGTCCTTCATAGGTAGATCCAGAACCCCTTGAAAACCTGCTATCAACATTTGAAATGGAAGGTTCTTTTTAAGTAGATTTAGAACCCCTTTGAGCCCTTTTTCAAACACTGAAATCAAAGTTTCTTTTTCAGTGGGTCGGGAACCCCTTTCAATTCTACTATCAAGCTTTCAAGTTAAAATCTTAATTTATTGTTGGCCCAGAACCCCTTTGATCTCTCTCATCGGACCAATAATCGAGCGTCCTATTTTGATAGATCCAGAACCCCTTTCATTTATCCTATTAAAATCTGAAATAGAAGGTTCCTTTTAGGTAGATCCAGAACCAATTTTAACACTTCTACCTCACTGTAAAATCGAACTTCTCTTTAGGTTAATCCAGAACCCCTTTCAAACGTCTTATCAAACTCTCAATTCAAAGGGCTGTTTTTTGGTAGATCCAGAACCTCTTCGAATCCTCATACCTAAATCTAAAATTGAACTTCTTTTTATGGTTATCCAGAACCCCTTTCAAGCCTCCTATCACACTCAGAAATCGAAGGTCCTTTATAGGTAGATCCAGAACCCCTTGAAAACCTGCTATCAAAATCTAAAATGGAAGTTTCTTTTTAAGTTGATCCAGAACCCCTTTGAACCCTCTTTTCAAATACTAAAATCAAAGTTTCTTCTTTAGCGTATCGGGAACCCCTTTCATTTCTACTATCAAGCTTTTAAGTTAAAAGCTTAATTTATAGTGGACCCAGAACCCTTTTGAACCCTCTCATCGGACTAATAATCTAGCGTTCTTTTTTTGATGGATCCAGAACCCCTTTGACCCATCCTATTAAAATCCGAAATAGAAGGTTTCTTTTGAGTAGATCCAGCCCCTTTGAAACCTACTTTAAAACTCTGGAAACAAACGTTCATTTTAAGTATATCGGGAACCCCTTTAGGATATCCTATCAAGCTCTAATGTCAAAGGCTAATTTTTCAGTAGCCTCAGAACCCCTTCAAACCCTTCCATCAGACTTCAAAATCAAACGTTCTTCATAGGTAGATCCAGAACCCCTTTAAAACCTACTTTCAAACTCTAAAAACAAAGGTTCATTTTAAGTAGATCGGGAACCCCTTCCAGCTCTCCTATCAAGCTTTTAAGTCAAAGGCTTATTTTTCAGTTGACCTAGAACCCCTTCAAACCCTTCCATCAGACTTTGAAAGAAAACGTTCTTTATAGGTAGATCCACAACCCCTTTAGAACCTGTTATTGAAAACTAAAATGAAAGGTTCTTTCTAAGTAGATCCAGAACCCCTTTAAACTTTTTTTCAAACTCTCGAGTCAATGTTTCTTCTTGAGTAGAGCAGTAACGCCTTTCAACCATACTATTAAGCTTTTAAGTCATTGTCTCAATTTATAGTAGACCCAGAACCCCTTTAAACCCTCCCATCAGACTTATAATCGAACTTTTTTTTGATAGACCCAGAACCTCTTTGAAACATCCTATTGAAATCTGAAAAAGAAGGTTGGTTTTAAGTAAATTCAGAACCCTTTTAAAAAACCTACTCTCAAACTTCAAAATCAAAGGATCATTTTAAGTAGATCCCGAACCCCTTTGGACTCTCCTATCAAACTATGAAATCGAAGGTTCTTTCTAAGTAGATCACCCCTTTCAGCCGTCCTGTTAAGCTTTTGAGCCAAAGGCTCATTTTCAAGTAGACCCAGAAACCCTTTAAATCCACCCATCAGATTGTAAAATCGAACATTTTTTTTGCTATATCCAGAACCCCTTTGAACTCTCATATTAAAATGTAAAATACAACTTTTTTGCTTGATCCAGAACCCCTTGAAAACCGTCCACTCGAACTCTAATCTCAACGGTTCTTTTCAAGTAGATCAAGAACCCCTTTGAGCCCTCCTATCAAGCTTTCAAATCGAAGGCTCATTTTCAAGTAGACCCAAAAGCCTTTAGACCCACCCATCAGTCTTTAAAATCGAACTTTTTTGCTAGATTCAGGACCCCTTTGAACTCTCATATTAAAATCTAAAATCGAACTTTTTTCCTGGATCCAGAACCCCTTTAAACACTCCTATTGAAATCTGAAATAGAAGTTTATTCCCAAGTGGGGCCAGAACCCCTTTAAACTCGCATATTAAAATCTAAAATCGAACTTTTTTGCTAGATCCAGAACCCCTTTGAACCCTCCTATTAAAATCTTAAATATATGGTTCTTCTATGTGGGTGCAGAACCCCTTTCACACCCTTCATTCAAATTCTAAAATCAAAGGCTCTTTGTAATCAGATCAAGAACCCCTTTAAGCCCTCCTACCAATCTTTTGAGTCAAAGGCTCATATTTACTAGATTTAGAACCCCTTTCAACCGAACTAAAACAAAGGTTCTTTTCAAGTAGATCGGGAACCCCGCCAAGCCCTTCATGAAGTTTTTAATTCAAAGACTTATTTTTAATAGACGCAGAACCCCTTTAAATCCCTAAAAACTTGTGAAGTCCATCAGACTCATAAATCGAACGTTCTTTTTGCTAGATCCAGAACCCCTTTGTACCCCCTATTTAAATTTAAAATAGGAAGGTATTTTTCAAGTAGATTCAGAACCCCTTCAAACCCGGATAGCAAATTGTATAATCAAAGATCCATGATCCCTTAACATCCCACCATCAAATTCTGAAATCGAAGATCCAGAACCTCTTTAAACCTTTCTTTAAAATTCTGAAATCTGAGGTTTATTTTAAGTGGAGCTAGAACCCCTTTGAGCCCTTCAATCTAACTTTAAATCAGAGGCTCATTTTTTGTAGAGCCAGAACCCCTTTAAACCCTCCCAGCAGACTTTAAAATCAAACGTTACTTTTTAGCTAGATCCAGAACCCCTTTGAAACCTCCTATTTAAATCTAAAATAGGTCGCTTTTAATTAGATCCAGAACCTCTTTAAACTCTCCTTTCAAACTCTAAAACTGAAGATCCAGCATCCGTTATGATCCCTATATCAACCTCAAAAATCAAAGTGTCGCCCTTAATTGTATCCAGAACCCCTGATATTCCCCAAACAAACTCTAAAATTGAAAGGTCTTTTTTAAGTAGATCCAGAACCTCTTTGAACCTGGATATCAAATTGTATAATCGAAGATCCATCATCCCTGATCGAATTCTAAAATCGAGGACTCTGAACCCTTTTAACCCTACTTCAAAACTGTAAGATCAGAGGTTCATTTTGAGCAAGTCGAGAACCCCTTTAAGCCCTGCAATCTAGCTTTTAACTCAGAGGCTATTTTTTAGTAGAGCCAGAGCCCCTTTAAGCCCTTTCATCAGACTTTAAAAACAAACGTTACTTTTTAGCTAGATCCAGAACCCCTTTCAACCCTCCTGTTTCAATCTAAAATAGGTCGCTTTTAATTAGATCCAGAACCTCTTTGAACCCTCCTTCCAAACTCTAAAACTGAAGATCCAGCATCCGTTATGACCCCGATATCAACCTCAGAAATCAAAGTGTCGTCTTTAATTATATCCAGATCCCCTTAGTATTTCCCTAACAAGCTCTAAAATTGGAAGGTCTTTTTTAAGTAGATCCAGAACCCCTTTTAACCTGGATATCAAATTGCATAATCGAAGATCCATCATCCCTTATCGAACTCTAAAATCGAGGACTCTGAACCCTTTTAATCCTACTTCAAAACTGTAAGATCAGAGGTTCATTTTAAGTAGATCGGGAACCTCTTTAAGCCCTTCAATCTAGCTTTTAACTCAGAGGCTCATTTTTTAGTAGAGCTGGAACCCCTATAAACCCTCCCATCAAAATTTAAAATCAAATTTTCTTATTTGCTAGATCCAGAACCCCTTTTAACTCTACTATTAAAATCTAAAACAAAAGATCTTTTGTAAGTATATCCAGAACCCCTTAATACTCCCTTACCAAACTCTAAAATTGGAATGACGTTTTTAAGTAGATCCTGAACCCCTTCAAACCCGGATGTCAAATTGTATAATCGAAGATCCATCATCACTTAAAATCCCCATATTAATCTCTAAAATCAAAGATCCAGAACCCCTTTAAACCCTTCTTTAAAATTCTGAAATCTGAGGTTTATTGTAAGTAGAGCGAGAACCCCTTTAAGCCCTCCAATCTAGCTTTCAAATCAGATGCTCATTTTTTAGTAGAGCCAGAACCCCTTTAAACCCTAAACGTTACTTTTTAGCTAGATCCAGAACCCCTTTGAAACCTCCTATTTAAATCTAAAATAGGTCGCTTTTAATTAGATCCAGAACCTCTTTAAACTCTCCTTTCAAACTCTAAAACTGAAGATCCAGCATCCGTTATGATCCCTATATCAACCTCAAAAATCAAAGTGTCGCCCTTAATTGTATCCAGAACCCCTGATATTCCCCAAACAAACTCTAAAATTGAAAGGTCTTTTTTAAGTAGATCCAGAACCTCTTTGAACCTGGATATCAAATTGTATAATCGAAGATCCATCATCCCTGATCGAATTCTAAAATCGAGGACTCTGAACCCTTTTAACCCTACTTCAAAACTGTAAGATCAGAGGTTCATTTTGAGCAAGTCGAGAACCCCTTTAAGCCCTGCAATCTAGCTTTTAACTCAGAGGCTATTTTTTAGTAGAGCCAGAGCCCCTTTAAGCCCTTTCATCAGACTTTAAAAACAAACGTTACTTTTTAGCTAGATCCAGAACCCCTTCCAACCCTCCTGTTCCAATCTAAAATAGGTCGCTTTTAATTAGATCCATAACCTCTTTGAACCCTCCTTCCAAACTCTAAAACTGAAGATCCAGCATTCGTTATGACACCGATATCAACCTCAGAAATCAAAGTGTCGTTTTTAATTATATCCAGAACCCTTAGTATTTCCCTAGCAAGCTCTAAAATTGGAAGGTCTTTTAGAGTAGATCTAGAACACCTTTTAACCCGGATATCAAATTGTATAATCGAAGATCCATCATCCCTTATCGAACTCTAAAATCGAGGACTCTGAACCCTTTTAATCCTACTTGAAAACTGTAAGATCAGAGGTTCATTTTAAGTAGATCGGGAACCTCTTTAAGCCCTTCAATCTAGCTTTTAACTTAGAGGCTCATTTTTTAGTAGAGCTGGAACCCCTATAAACCCTCCCATCAAAATTTAAAATCAAACTTTCTTTTTTGCTAGATCCAGAACCCCTTTTGACTCTCCTATTAAAATCTAAAACAAAAGATCTTTTGTAAGCATATCCAGAACCCCTTAATACTCCCTTACCAAGCTCTAAGATCGGAAGGTCATTTTTGTGTACAACCAGAAACCCTTCAAATCCGGATATCAATTTCGATAATCCAAGCTCTAGAACCCCTTTATCAAACTCTAAATTTGGAGGGTCTTTATCAGGTGGATCCAGCCACTCATCCAGATCCTTTATCAAATCCAAAAAACAGGTCAAAAAGTTTACTGCGTTTCTAAATTCCTATTCAAACTTCCTCAAATCAGACAAGTATTCAAACGTGCATCCCAGAACCTCTTCCAACTCGCCATGTCACTTAACAGTTAAAATCTCTAATTCTTAAACGACATTTTCACAACGACTCGTTAAATCCTTCATTACACATAATTGAAATTGAATAATTGTCGAGTACAATCGTTAATGACTGATTGTCGCTAGGAAAGCAATAATTGTAGACGTAATGTGACTTCTTGTCTGGCAGACTGGATGGACAGATAAAACGTGTAAGCACTCGACAAGGGACGGGTAGGTGATCTACACAGGAAGAGTGAAAGAGAAAGAGAAAAAATAAAATGAAACGTGCAGCAGATAACTCGACGTTGCAATAATTAAAGTGAAATAAAAATCCTGGCCGGTCAATCCAGACACCCGGACCCCTTGCCATCGATGTTTTCATGGGCTTTTTTCCGCGAGTCGACATGCCGTTCGTGGCTCGCGTAGTAATAACGGGTACGTGAAAACCCGCTTTAATTTGTCAATACCGACGGTACGGGAACCTTCCCATAACAAGAGAGAGTTTCTACGCAAGCGCAAATTCCCAAGTGTCTATGTCAACGTTCGAACGCCACTGCCTGCCAACCCTGTCCTGTCCTGGCCTGCCTGGACTCCACAGCAGAGATTAAACACGAATTAACCCCAGCCTTTTACTTTTTTAGATTCACCATCAGTTCTCGTGTTCACTGGTAAATAGAATTTCCTCGGGGAAGATGTAGTTTGGACACCTGGACAACCAGGATTATTTTTGCTGGACTGGAACTTTGGTAAACCACTGGGGGATTATAAAATTAGGTTTCAAATTGGAATTCCTTGATGAAAGTCTATTTTGGACATCTGGACTATGAGAACCAGTTTTTGGGACAAATAAAACTTTGGTGAATCACTGCTTCATTCTAGAATTAGAACTACAATTGAAATTCCTTGGCGCAGATGTATTTGGACACCTGGACTACCAGGATTATTTTTGTTGGATAACTAGAACTCTGGTAAGCCACTGGAGGATTATAAAATTAGGTTTCAAATCGGAATTCCTT
>JAABKJ010011287.1:0-10778 GCA_011634705.1 Andricus grossulariae
ACCAGGCGGGAACGGAACTATCTAATTCAGTTCTTTGGGTGTACCAGAGATCGTCAATCTTATCAATGGCACATAGCCATCCTTTACATTAGAGAAACTTTAACAAAATACAATCGTATGATGCATAAGGGGACATTAAACTTGAAAAGGACTAAGAAGATAAAGTTTCTATGGATTTCTGGTGGTAAGATCTTCCGTCGTGAGGAAGAAGGGTCGTCTTTAGGAACAATATTGTCATTCTAAGTAAATATCCTGTCTTGAAGAACATCATTTTAGTTTCTTATTGCTCTTTTTTGGATTCTACCTTTTTCTATTTATTCTTACTTATACGTAATCTGTTTTACATATCTCGGTTAGTGGTGAATTTATTTGTTCAATTAAGGTATTTACTACAATTTATTATTAGGTCATCCAGAAATAAATGTTTCGAACTTTATAAAGGGTTATATTTCGTTTTCGAGCATATCTACTATTTTAGTTTTTCAAATTCACAGTATGGCTTTGCACACTACGTGTACTAAAGATCCTCGATATACGTTTGTCCCCTCTCGAGTAATCTGGCTTGTTTTGGTTATCAACTGTTACTGTAACTCTATACTTTACTACGAACTTCGTCTTCTGGAAAATAAAAACATATATCGGGATCTGTTCATTCATCTTATGGAAAAGTTAAGCTTTTGCCGTCTCAATGATCAGTCCCTCTCAGCACATTTCCTTGAGTTTGAACACTATTTTAGTACGTGTTCATACTAAATCATTGCAGTGTCTGAAACTTGGCTTAAGCCTGACATCCCTTCGAGTGTCACTGACTTTCTCTTTGTCGAGGTGTATTTTGGGGAAGACTGTTCGCTAATTGGTGTTAGCTACAAAACCTCCTAACGATAACTAAAGCAATGAACTTGAATCTATCGTTCACTCTGCGATACTTTCTATAGTGCCACATAATTCGACTCATCACTATAATGTCCAATCACGATCTTATGAATATTGTTTACCAAATACAAAGGTAAACGGTCTCATTAAAATTTTAACTGGTGCATTGAATGAATTCGCGCCTTTATATGTATCCCGTTCTCGAAGGGAAACGGCCCCATGGATTACTGGAGAAATAAGACAATTGATGAGAAACAGGGACACGAAACCTCGCAAACCTTGGAATCTTGTTTGAACGAAAATTAAGGACTCTCACAACCAATTCAACTTTGACACAATCATAAATAAAAACAAAAAAGAAAACATTTTACATCTTCTCAGACGCTTGCGTTTAATTCAACGCAAACAGCAATCTCCTGCTCAAAATTTTCCTGCTACCGATTTCCTTACTACATTCATTTTGAACCACATTGCGACACACTTTCCGACTGCATCCTCCAATTCACCTTTGCAAACATTCGCTAATTATGATTTCCTTTTTTCTGACATTACTCCTGAGACTTTCCTTAAGAAAGCAACAGAATTAAGTCTCATGCGATCATCATGGATGGAATCTCGATAAAAATGAACCGTTCAGCTGTGCCAGTTATCTTCCCAATATTACTGGAGATTTATAATGTATATCTACAATGTGGTATTTTTCCAGATACATAGAAAAAGGCACCAATTCGACCGATACCCGAAATCACATAGAAATAAATTATTGAGCCCTATCCAATCGAGCTTGAGAGCCATACAAAGTACACTGACGGCGTTCTTCAAAATCACTACTGATGTTAAACTTGCGATCGATAAAAAGGAGATTACGGTTGTGGTACTATTTGACATTTCTGTGGTTAAATGAAGACAATTTTTTATGGGCAATTCGCTGTTTACAATATCTGAAAAAGAAGCTTCTCAGTATCTACGTGAATATTTTAATTTTGTAGATAAAAAGCACCCCAAACGTGCCAGACTCCATAAGGGAACTTAGCTTCAAAAATACCAAAGCACAGAACATGTAAGCTACAAAGATCGTTTATGGTTAGAGGGGCACGTCCATGGAATAGAATACCACTAACTACTAGGAAAACATCCTCTTACGATCATTTTTAAATCGAATTTTTAAAGTATTCATTCAATAATTCACATAATTTACTCAAAATTACCGATGGTAACAGTAGTTACTATACACATATCAAGTTACAGTTTCGTAGTTATATTTTAAAGCAAGAAGATTAATTTTATAGAAAAAAAAATTGAATTTTTAACAAAATAAATGAATCAATTTTTAAGGTAATGTAAAAGTTTCTACCAAATTACATGAAATTTACACTGAATGAAGACAAATTTTCAACAGAACACCTGAATTTTCAACCAAATAGTTCTATTTTCAACCAAGAAGATTAATTTTCTTTTGAAATAAATTAGAATTTTCAACTAAATACACGAATTTTCAACCAAATCGTTATATTTTCAACCAGGTAAATTAATTTTTTACCAGAAAAAGAATTTTCGACAAAATACATAAATATTTAACCAAGTAGTTATATTTTAAACCAAGAAAATTAATTTCTACCAAAAATAGATGAATTTCCAACAAAAGACATGAATATTCTACTAAAAAAAGATGAATTTTCAACACAAAATTGCACAGTTATCTTTTCAATTTAAACAATTATTTTTTAACCTTTAAACGAATTTTGAACAAAATCGTTACATTAGCAACCACAGAAATTAATTTTTGAACCAGAAATAAAAATTTTCTCCCAAATAAATTGAAATTTGCACCCAATAAAGACAAATTTTCAACAAAATACATGAATTTTTAACTGAAAAAAGGATGAAGTTATAACTAAGGATGAAATAGATATGATTTTAATTTTAAAAATTACCTTTGAACCTTGAAAATGAAATTTGAACAAAATCGTTGAATTTGCAACCGAAGAAATGAATGTTCAAACCAAATGATCAATTTTATGCCAATATGATTAATATTAAACCATAAGAGACAAGCTTCAAACCAAATGCTCGATTTTTGAATTGAGTTGCTGAATAATTAACTAAAAGGAAGATTTTTCTTCCAAACAATGAATATTTAAATTCTCAATTTCGAAAACGTATTTGAAAAAAAAAATTTTCCATCGAAACATATAAATCTTCAAATAACACAGATTATTTTCAAACAAATTGTGAAATTTTTTTACAAAAATAGTGGATTTCTTACCCAAAAAGAAAAATTTTCAAAAAAACAGTTACATTTGCAAACGAAAAATAATGTTTCTAACAACAAGATGAATTCAACACAAATAAACAATAAAATTATATGTCAGGATGTGTTTTCAAATTTTCGCGATGTTTTCAGCCAATGATTTTACTGTCTAAAATTTGTGGGTTGGGCCCAATTTATTAGTCATGCTACTTTTCACTTGAGAGCGTTTCATATGGTACGAATTCCGTATCAATAAGAACACTTGTTAACGTCGATTTTTTAAAGCACGAAAATTCGAGATTTCCAAGGAATGAATTCAGATTAAATATGTTCTCATTTCAGAAAAACTGAAAGTTTGAGAGGAAAAAGCAATTGGGATAGAATGTAGATGATATCGCACAAATTTTGATTCACATACGGCTTAAAAAAATGTCCTTAAAATTATAGATATATTATTATATTCACCAATAGAATCAAGGAAAACCACCAGGGATAATATGAGAATATAAGCAATCTTCATTTTTTCTAATTAGACGAAAATTTAATCAATTGAACTATGTAAGGAATTTGTTTAACAACGTGGCTAATGAATATTCTAGTACATTTTTCCAATTAAACCTAAATCAAGTCCATTTGCTCGCCTTCGAATATTAGAAAGTATCAAGGTCGAAGAAACTATTAGTTGTAAAATTTGTTGTAAAATCCAAAAATGTAGAGGATAACCGAGGGCGAACAAGGATGTTGATTGTTCTTCTACCAATTTTCTATCTGCAATAGTTTCCTTTTTCGAAAATGATGTTTATACAATTTTCATACAAATTATTTCATAATAGCTGCTAATTATTTAAAATTCAATTGAAGCGTTTGTATCTTAACAAAATAACAAAAGTGTATCTCTATTGATTTTCAGATTTGGACCTCATTCGTTCAAGCGTGTCCGACATTTTGTCAAAATAACGAGCGATTCGCTACTAAAATCCTTAAGTTAAACAAATTAAGATAACCTGGAAACGAATCAAGAGTTTATTATATTTGGCCCCATTTTGTGACTTGTATTTCAGTTTCTAATTTCATAGGCGTTATTCAACGTATATTCATTTTCAATAATGTTATATTGTTTATGAGAATTGTTGAAATAATATTTTTTACAATCAAGCTTTTCCCTGGAGAAGTATTATCCCTCAGCAGATTCACTGAATGAGAACTGACTATAAGCGTAACTTTAAAAAATATTATTGTTCAAACAAAACAAAAATCCACACACACACCACATTCTGCTAATTTTGAATTTTTATTACGAAAAAATCTTATCATACTCAGCAGACCTGCCACTTTATGGTTTTGAAAATGAAAAGTGAATTCTTTTTTTACTTTAGAATTTTCGGAATAACGAAATATAAAAAAAATATAATGTAACAATTCAAATTTTTCCTGAAATTGTTGAAAAATCTTCTTAAATGAAATATTGCCTTCAAATCCTCATTCCATTTTTCAAAATTAAGAATCATTTGAAATTTCAGCAGGAATCTTAAGAAATTTGTTTATCCTTTTGAAACCTTTCAAAATTCTTCAAAAGCTTATTTTATCAAAATCTCAAATTATCTACATTTTGCTAAACATTTTTCGCGATCTTCTCAAGATAAAAATAATTTGAAACTCTTTTCAAAACTTCTAGATATATCTTTGAAAGGAACTCAAGGTTTTCCGAAAATGGTTTTAAATCCTCCAAAATTAAAAAAAAAAATCCTCAAATCTTCAATTTTGTTTGATATACTATGATATCTTCAAAACTTAAAATCAATCATTTCAAATAAAGCCTAACTCACTGAAACATTTTTCAGAATTCTTATTGTGGGTACCGGTATTTAAAAATAAATTTGCTAATTAAATAAAATTACTTGATCCAAAAATTTTATTTACTAAATTGATGGTGCATAAAATTCGTAAACGTTATTATCAGATAGACACATTATTTCAACCTTATTTAATATGACTAAGAGGTTATGAATAGTCATTTTTTAAATGAGGCCAGAAACGTTTGGAAATTGTGATCAATTGTATGGAATGTTTTTTACATTCACTTAGAGATCCTAAACATGTCATATTTTAAAATAATCCGAGATTGGGCGTTCCCTGATTGAGGGACAGTTCTGTTTTTATTTTTGAGTCATATCCTGAACCGCGTCATTGTTTATGTTCATTTCAACCGTTTTTTGTACTCAGATCCTAAGTCAACATCGATTTTAAATTTATATATTCCATGAAAAATTGTATTATTCCTCTCCTTGGCATGATTTCCACCGGAACGGCTTTCGCATCACTTCAGGGGGTGCCGTTCTTTGGCCGTGCCCCGAATTTCACCTTTTGTGCCAGCTTGGTCTTCACCTGATGTACTGGGCATCTTGTCGAACCTGCCCAGCTACGATGTTAGCTTGCACGTCCAAGAGGCTTCCTCAACGAGGCTACCTATCTTAACACCAAGCAACTTCTTGTCCCCGGGCGATGGTCTGTCCGGAGCTTATCTCCCTTCGCGGCACAGAGGTAGCACTGCCGTTTGCTTTCGCATACTGCAGCTTTATGCCCCTCTTTGCTGCATCGTCAGGCTGATTTGGTCTTATTTGGACCCTCGCAGTTTGCTGTCATGTCGCCGAATCCTAGGCAGCGGTAGCACCTTATTGCTAGCTCAACGAAAGCCTTCAGATTACCTCTGAAGGGGCTTTTCGTGAGGCTGACCCTAATGACTCTAACGGGTTTTCCTTCTCTTCTGCATCTGTCGTCGTATCGAGGTCCAGAATCTCGATCTCGGTGCGAGGGACAAGCTTACATACGCTACCCCCGTCACCAACAGCCTCCTTGATGGCAGCCAACAGCTCAGCTCTGCCCTTTAATGTAGGTCCCGGTTCTACTAGAACCTCACCGTGTCTCGTTTGCCTAACACACTTGATTTTTACGCCAAGGGCGTCAGGTATCACCCTCTTCTTAAGGTCCTTGAGGACCTTAAGAAGTATACTGTGTATACTGTGTAGCCATAGACTATAGCCTTACAGAGCATAGAAGCACGCAAAAGCTGGAGGACATAGCTATAGATATACTGAAAACGTTCCAAGCCATGGAGTATATCTATATATAATAACACAGTCAACGATGTAGATAGCCTTGTGCCATAATATATGAGCTTCCTTTATTTTAAAGGTCCTGACCAATTATCAGAGAAAAGCCTACACGTCTTGCTTCAACATCTTGTGTTAAGCTCTTAATAATCAATAAGTTTCAATTGTCATTTTCTATAATAAAGTTTTGAACCTCATTTATAACTTTTTTATTGGCTACTATTTCCTCTTCCATGTGCGAGATCTTCAACCTCAACTAAAATGAGCAATTCAATTGGAAAGCAAAGTATTTTGCATTTTCTATGACGTAACATTAGCCTCTTGGGGCTCCTCTAATAGCCAGCCGAATGGTACTTTGAAGGATCTGATGATCTCGTTACCATAAATGAGAACTTAATGGACTGACGGTGACACTAGATACCAGCCATATGGTATCACACAAAGCTCTGCAGTTTTTAAACAAAATGTTTTAAATTGATCACAGTCGATGATCCGGCCACAATTTAACACTTGCGAGATAGTATGAAACTTGACGAACACCTATGATATTTTATGAAATAAATTATTCGCATCTTCGGTTTTTGTCAAGATACGATCCACAATAAATACATAATTTGATAAAACCATAAATAAAAACCCATCACACCTTTGATTATTACATGTCATGACCTTGGTTTTTTTAGTTTACTCCGAAATAAAAAATTATCATTGAAATAAAGTCAAACTGTGGATTTGTTTATAGATATTGTTTGAACAATCAACACTTTTTTTTAATCAGGAAAATGTGACAACAAGGCATAATTTGTAAGACATTTATTGTTGGTTCCGTAAAGAAAATTACCACTTTTTATGGAAAAATGGTGAAACTGTGCATTTCTGCATAAATATTGTTTAAATTATGAACAGTTCTTGTTAATGGGACAAACAAGGCAAAAAAGAGTCATTAGTAGGACTTTTCGAGCTTACTCCACGAAAACAATAAGCCTATTTTTGCGAAAGTGACCAAAATGTACAATTGTTTATAAAGGTTTTTATGTAATCTACTGTTCTTATCCGTTAGTAAAGTATTAAGCCGAGAGTCACTGAAAATACATTTCTAGTTGATTTTGTAAATTCATACAAATTGTTTAAAAAATGCATATTTTTTATCAATTGATACAAAATTACAGCGAGGAGTCACTAACGATACATTTTTAATGGGTCCCGCAAAAATAAAATTGGCCCCATTCGTGGAATAATGTTAAAAATCTGAATTTGTTCATAAATATTGTTTAAGTAATTATCAGTTGTTGTTAATTTGAAAAAACTGACATTAGAGAGTCATAGGCAAGACATTTTTGGTCGATTCTGCAAAAAAAATTGAGCCTATTAATTGTAACATATTTATACTAGGCATACATTTCTCTCATATTCTATATAAGAACTGTGAGTTTCAAACAACTAATCATTGCAAATCACGAAAAATGGCTTTTGCACATTAATTTGTTTGAAACATTATAAAAAATTTTTGTCTGACTCTCACCCACATAAAACTATTGCTGAATAGTAATTAAACTGACGTAAGCTCTTGTTTAGCCAATTCGCATATCTTAAAAAAGGTAAATCTGAAAAGTTAGGATGAAAATATTGTTTACTTTGTTGTTAAATAAAAAATGTTCGTTCAGCAGAATAAAAATTCTCGCATTGACTTGACATACTCGAATGCCTTACGATCATTCAAAAAGAAAACGTCAAAATCTATTGAAAATTGAGTTTTAGACAGACTTTTGTCCACACAAAGTGCTTTTGGCTACACTGAGCGATAAAGATGTGGGAACACAAAAGCGAATGAGAGAATTGTAAGGTTCCCTAATTTAACCTATCTTTGCTTTCTATCAGCTATTACGGATTTTCAATATTATTTTTCTTTTCCTGACTGATTTCGATTTTCCATTAATTTCTGAATATTCAGGATTATTTCAATTATTGGAATTTATTTCGCGAATTTTCCAAAGTGTATAGTTTTGATTTGTAAATAAGATAATTCATTGGATGAACTCCCATATGTGAATAGGTTAAAAATCCAAATGAATTTCGATTCTTACAAACAACGCTTGCATTTTAACTGATCTTATTTCTCAAATCAGAAACCATAATGAACAACCACTCGGCTTCATTTCAGAACTACGAGGAGTGGATCCTTGAGCTCCCGTATGTAAACGGGTTGAAAAAAAATCTTCTTTCTCAAATTCTTTTTCATCCTCTAGTTTTCATTTGATTAGCTTCATCTTTCGTGTGAATCAAAGAGGTGATATCATTATTGAGTTGGGACTTTACGGAATTGGTTATTGAGTTCCCATATAAGAGTGGGTTAAAAAAGAACTAATTTCTTCCTGTAACAATGAACTGATGTTACCTACTTTTGGTGAAACTAGTTTTATTCATTTTTTATTTTTGTTTATTTATCACTTGAGTCCTCCTTGACATTCTCAAAAACATCAATTAAGGGCTATCCTCGCACCTAAATCGCGACTTGTTACCGTATCGCAGCTTGTTTGAATGAGTAAAGATCCCGTCCTGGCGAAACCTCTTCTCATAACCGGTACGAAGCGCAGAGTGTTCTTCCTCGATCAGTCTTCGTATCGAGAGGGTATCTCCTGTTACCAGACTCGTTCATCTCCTTCTTTGCACAAATGGATGCGCACGTAATATAAATAGTTATCTCCCCTTCTTAACGAATATTTTTATTGTTAATTTTACAAATGTTCTGAACTGCTTCAATGTGTTCATTCAGGAATATTCATGATAAAAATGTTACACAATTTTCATACCATTTTTGTTTATCTTCACAGAAAAAACTGGGCTACGAAGTGTTGTGAGTGATCGATCAAGCAGAACAATAGTCAGCTAATTATTCTTAACTGAGGTAAGCTTTCCGTGGTTAGGAGCCTCTAATGTACTGCTTCCAGCGGAATCCATCAGAGACATCTGCGATTCACCGCGGTGTTTTCACCCCAGTCCCACTTACACTACTGGAGGTTGCCCCACTTCGCACATCATCTGCAGCCTTTCTTTTTTGATAGTATTTCCTTGATGGCTTTTCTGAGGGTGGGAGTGGCATAAAACTCTCTCCTATAGAATAAATATAATCCCCGATCAACTCAGCTCCCTTAGTGCGTCCGTTGCTGTCACCAAACACCTTCAAGTATATGTGAGCTACTACACCCTGCATGTGTGTATTTGCTTCATGGTCAATATGATTTCCGCGATAAAGTATGGACCTTCAGAATAAGGAAAAGATTTGTGAATAAAAAAAAAATCAATTTCAGAATTAAGGACTGAAAAATTTAGATTTGAAGAATTTAAATTTCAACGTAGTTTACCAGGTTTTCTTGAAGTTAACAAAAATATCATCTAACAATCCCTCATTTCGAATTGAGAGTATTTTCAAGCATAAAATAATAATTGGAAGATGTAATTTGTAAAAATTAAACGATTTTGAGGAAAACATATGTCAACCGAAAACTATTTTAGTTTATTCAATTTCAAATGCAAAATTATTTGGAACGGGAAAATATGAAATGTTGAATAAAAAGAAAAGACAAATAGTGCTTCGTAAAATTACGCCTCATACAGTATTTCTTTAATTAAGTTTTTTTTCAATTCCCAAAAATAATATTTCAAAAAAGAAAATTTTTTATGCCGTAAAACGCCCGAAGAAAAAAATGCTGAAATCAAAAATTTCTTAAAGATAAAATGTTCGATACTATATAATTTCGGAAATTAGACAATTCTCAAATTGTAATAACATGAATTGAAGCAATTAATCAATTAGAGGGTGAGTTTTTTGACAAAAATCGACTTGCAATTTTTTCAGGAAAATCGCCGCTATTTTGTTTACTTCGAAACCATGTCAAATTTTTCAGTGGATTACGAAATAGGACGATAAATGATATTCATACGATAAATCTATTTTCATTTCGTTTTTTATTGTCGCAATAGCAAAATAAATGTTAATATCACAAAATTCGTTCTAAGCATTCTACTGAGAATACTTCAAGTTTTTAACTTTAAATTTTTCCTAACTGTTTCAGAAATAACTAACCATTGTAGGAATGCAATATAAGAAGTGTAGAAAAGTACATTTTATGATGTTTTGTGGGCATACCAAACATCAATATAAAAATTTTTACACCCTTCGTTTCTTGGGGAATATTTTGACAAAAAAATAAAAAATAAATAATGAATATGTATTGATGCAAAACATGCCGAATAAAATCGATAAATAAAACTGCAAGATAACACAGGCCGACAAAATTTGACAAAATTCAAAAGCCAGAAAGGAGACCAAACATTTCCGAAGGATTTTGATGCGATGGATCTGAATCCGAACTCAAAATTGCTCCTGTACGTCAGGTTTTCAAGATATCCTAACCTAAATGTGCAAAAAACTCATTTTTTAGCAACAACAAGAAAAATTTCTACTAAAAAAGCTAATATGGAATTTGAAAGTACTAATCTCCCCCTTTCAAACCTACTTGGATTTATTGGGATATCTTTATTTT
>JAABKJ010011288.1:0-10777 GCA_011634705.1 Andricus grossulariae
GAACTAATGTGACAGTTACATCTTTGGTTGGCAATGCCATCTGTTTTTTATTTGATGAAATTCGTTATGAATTGAACAGTATTGAAATTGACCGACGCAAAAATGTCGGACTTACCAGTACCATAAAGGCGTATTTATATAAATTATATTAATTGATTAATTAAATTAATAATGATGTATTAATTAATTAAATTATTTAGTTATATTAATCATTAAATTAATAATTATAATTAATCAATTAATTTAATTAATTACAATACAACTCCTAATCATCTTAATCTGGCTGAGAATGCAGTCTGGCCTGATGCAGATTTAACTGCTAAAATTACAAATGAAGATGGATACTTTGATGTAACCATACTTTTCAGCATGATCCTCGGCTTTGCTAAAGATGATCAAAAGATCATTGTTAATGCTAAACATGAAACCATCTTAACGAGATCACGTACTGACTTGAATGCTGTAATACAAGGTATACAACAAAATCCTGAAGAATTCAAAATTTTACTTAATAAAGTGGAGTGGATGGTTTCCTACTTATTTGCTGGAGATCATCACAAGCTACAATTGTTGAAATTTATTGAGAAGGATCCACTAATAACACTGAATTTTCGAACGTAGGAAATGTATGAGTATCCTCTAATTCCTGCTACACAGAAACATGTGTGGACTGTGAAAACATCAACAAAGATAGAGAAACCACGATATATTATTCTGGCTTTTCAAACAAATCGAAAAGATCAACGTAAAAAATATGCCAACATTTTCAATCATTGCAGCATCACAAACGTAAAACTTTTCTTAAATTCCCAATATTATCCATACGGTAATTTAAATCTAAACATTGATCAAAATCAATTTGCTCTATATTATGAGATTTATGCTAATTTTCAATCTTCATATTATGGAAAAGAGCCTGAAACTCTACTAAAGAAAGATACTTTTAAGAAATATGCTTCACTAATTGTTATTGATTGCTCAAAACAAAATGAGTTTCTTAAACAGGCTTCAGTGGACGTGCGATTAGAATTTGAATTAAGCACTAATTTTGCCGCTGACGCAGCAGCCTATTGCCTAATCTTACACAATCGCATTGTCCAATACCAACCAATCTGTGGCATGGTGAAGAAGCTGTGAGGTGGTGGGAATAATGCTGAGTGGAGGGGGAAGAGTGTCAGCAAGGTATAAAAGAGCTGATTCTTGCAAGAAAACTCATTTTCAGTCAAGATGGACTAGGTTGTGGATGTTCAAGACTTCAAGTGACCATACAACGACTGTGTCTTCAAGGAGTTGGCTATTCTCCCCCTCCAGGATGATGCTCAACGTCTAGTCTTCCTCTTCGAACCACCCTGCAGCTGGAGTTCACTACCTGCACTATACAAGAGTGAAAACGTATGGCTGATCTGCAATGACCATGGAATAAACTGGACTGCTGGTGACGTACCCTATGAAGAATTAAGACCTATATTTCGAGAAATATTAGCAAGTGCGCGTACAGTATATGTAAAAGGTTTAGAAAAAATAAGATGGATAGAAAAATATGTATTCAATGTTTTTTTATGCCTGTATGCTCACACCATACTCAACACAGTGACAATTGTGCAGTAAATAACGTCATGATTCTCAGAAAATGGATTTTGAATAAATCAGCAATGACAAATGTATCGACAATTGTAGATGAAGTTGACAACACTATACTTACAGATTTTTTTGTAAAACTAGGATAAGTTTTTTCGATGAATGAATGTGAATAAATGGAAAAAATATGTGAATATACCTCCTATCCTCTTAGTTTTAAGATAATTTAATTATTTTTAACTTAAATTTATTAGTTTAATCAAAATATTTGAGTCACTTTCAATTTCTTTCATAAATATAACTTTACTCTTTTCTTGACTTTGGCGCATGCGCAATAGAATATATTTTCTTTGCGCAGTCTAAATTAGAGCGGGAGAGCCGAAGAGTGGGGGCAGCTTGCTATATAAGTAGAGTTTCGGAGCTATTTTCTTTATTCCAACGTTTCCGAGGTTGACTGAAGCTTCAAGTTTAAGATTGTTGTTGAATAAAAATTTAGATTAAACGAATATAACTATGTGTATTTAATCCTGATTCCCTACCCTGTTAGAATAAGTAAATGAACTAATTAGTTTATTATCCAAGTTATTAATTATTTTATGTAGTTATATTTTAGTCAATAAGAATTATAAAAAATGACTAGGTAATATCAGCGCAGTACATGTAGAAATAGGGGAATCCTGTGTATAAAGTAGACGCATGACACTTGCAGGGATGTGTCAACAGGTGGCGCGACCCCGCGTTCACTTGCAGGGATGTGCCAACAGGTGGCGCGCCCCCCCCTGTAAGTGGCCTCGTGCCCGTATAGCCCTACTACTCACACATCATTCATATGAAAAATTTTTTTCCAAGTAGCCATTCTTAGCTATGCATACACTTTAAAGCGCAAACTCCCGAGTTTCGTAAATATTCGATACGGCTAACGATACATTCCCGCGATGGCTTGCTCTCTTGATTTGAAAAAATTCCCTTTGCGGTATTTTATAAGTGCTGTCATCGTTTCACTGATTCAGGACTGGCGACTTCCCTTTTAAAGAAAAAGTTTTTTCCATAAAAATTCTTGATTATTTATTACATTTACAAGTACTCTTCTCAGGAAAAAGTACACAAATTTACCCTTCCAGTGATAGTTAAACCCCCCTCTCCTTTCCACTTTATAAGAGCGAACTTAAGTACCTTTAGACGGAATTTAGAAACTGGCTCTGAAATGAAAAAAACGGCGTTGCTGCCAACTTTACTTAAACTTAGGAGCACCAACTTAGAAAAACGGTCAATGAGTTACATTTTTTTTAATTTTACAGGAATTTCCACAACTTTTCCACCTTATCCCAAAAAAAATCCACCTCAATGGAAAGTCAAAATAAATATTTGTACTCTCGCAACAAATACAGAAAAAGTACCATTGATAGCTCCACTTCCTCCATCTCTGCTTAAGGCATGATTTTTGTTATTGAAAACACACTGCAATTTGGGTTCCTCAAAAATTCCGTCTTAAAATTTCTTGCCACTTTCTTGATTCCAGGAGAAAACAAGATCTCACAGACGCACGACTTTTATCTTCTTCAATTAAATCTTCGAGTTCTGCTTTAGTAGCAAAAATTTCTATTTCCCTAATGTTACTTTCTTCAGTACTAGAATCCGCTTTTGTTATATTTGATCCTAAAGAGTCTCCGCTTGGCACATTCATCGGCTTGTTCAATTTTTCATAAAACTTCTATTTGCACGTTCTCGCATATAGCGTCTTTTCAGAAATTTTCCCCTCCCAATTTCTTGACCATGCTTTCCTAAACATCATCCGTTTTACTAATAACTTTTCCGTTAAAAAGTAATTGTAATTTTTTAGGAAGGAATAGCTCGACTGAATACCTCCTCTGGCGTCTTTTTTCTACCGGCTCGCGTTCTCAACATTGACAACTGAATACTAGAAGTAAGGAATAACTATGACTCGCCGGTCATCCGACTTCCACTCCTCGACCTTGTCTCGCTAGACGCTTGTGTTTGAGTCTATGAATGGTAGATAACGGATGGATAGATAATAGATGAAATTTCCAGGATGTGTATGCTGGTGTTTCTCAAATTCTAGACTAATGCTGAAACGAATAATTAACTTCTATGCTTCTACTTGAGTGACTTTAATAAATAAATTAAAAAATAGGTAAAATAAAAATGTAATATTTTTAATACATTTTACTCGGATTTGTATCTGTAGGGTAAAGAATAATAATTCTCTATCCTACGTCTTTTCATGAACGGTACCCTGCAAATTCTTTTCTCATTACACATTATTACCTGATGCAATCGAGTAATTTATACAGCGCGAGAGTTTATCTGAATAGGTTCACTTTCGGAGACTGCAAGATCTTGAATATAGTTGAAATTGATTAGATATAAGTTTTTATAATTCAGGGTTATACCTTTAGCTTTACATATAGCAGACTCGGTGCTATATGCCAGAGCAGTGGCGTATACTGCAATCACAACATTTGTATTGAGTGATGGGGTACATATATCTTCTCTATTCACCCAACAAACGTTCAGCGTGTCTTGATTTGTAGGCACGATATCAATGACCTCGATTTCTGGGTTAGTTAGAAGACGTAATAATTTTTCTTGTGTGCGTACAATTTCTGTTTGCGGTAAATGATTACGTTGATCAGATTACTCCCCAGAAGGAATTAAGTTTAATTCCTTGTGCATGATTGGATCATACTGTACTTCGTTGTATTGCCAGATTTCTGAGATATCGACAATTTTGTAGCCTCATTCTACGGCTCTTTTTAACTTGCAGAAAACCCACATACCTTCAAGCACACGCTGTGACTCGTCTTCATGCGAACACTGTCCCTGTTCTAGAGTTTCACAGGATGTAAGAAATAGAGAAAACATGAATTTATCATATAAACGATCCAGCAAAAGAGGATGATAAATTACAGTCGTCTAAATCTACATGTATACAGTTGTATGAACTACAGGAAAATTTCCTGCTTTCGAGATGTATGGATACGGAAAACAAATATCTTTATACTCAATGATCTCTCCATCCTCAACCTCATAGAAGCATTTTGTGTTCCTTGTACAGCCAACACAAAATGTATAGCGAATGTTTAATACTTTATTCGTTTTAATAACGGAGGATTATTTTAAAAACCCTTTGAGATTACTATCCGTGTTTTTGAGTCGATTAAGCTCACATTCTCATATTTCTGTGAGCTCATATCCAGATCTTTTAATTTTATCTGACTTCAACACGTGTTGTTTCGTATCTCTCATTCATGGCTTCTTCGCTATTATTGCGTTTTTTATCTCTGTCAGTGGGTTTACAGAGCTTGCAACATGCCAGAAGCAACCATAAAATTTAAATACGCGCCGAGTTCTCGTAGCTTCAGCTTAAAAAAAAAACCATTTGCTACAGGTAGTTCTTGAAGACGATGCTGTCGAGCTCTACCAACGTGACATATTAATATTAAGATCTCAGTCCATGGGCAGAAGCCATTCGATACCAACCGCAGATTGTGTATCGCCCACCTATAACCACCTCTCGGATTTTATAAGTTGGAATCGAGTAGTTCGAGTAGCTCGAGAGTTTATTTGAATAGCTTCACTTTTGGAGGCTGCAACACCTTGACCAGAGTTAAAATTGATTAGTTTTGAGTTATCGAAATTCAGGGCGACATCTTTAGCTTTACATACATACAGCGGTTCCACAAGTGACAGATATGTACGATTCTGTATCATAATATAAGACACAACGATCTAGCTGTTCTAAATATTCGTACAGTTTTGATCGTGCCTGACCAGTGGTGTACGCTGCAATGACAACGTCTAAATAAGGTGCTGGGATAGCGGCTTGTTTCCTGTACACCCAAAAAACGTACATCATGCTTTGACTTGCAGGCAGGATATCTTTGACCTCGATTTCCCGGTTAGTGATAAGACATAATAATTTTTCTCGCGTGTGTACGATTTCTGTTTGCGGTAAATTATTACGCTGACCAAAATTACTCCAGAAGGAGTTCAGACACACTTTCGCGACGGATCGCAACCCTGGATTTTTTTATAATTTTCTCACGATCGTGCTTAATACCCTCTACGAACTCGTATTGGCAAATATACTCAAACTTTGAAACTTCATCAATACAATATGATGGCCAAATATTTGCCTCCTGTTTGATCTTTAAGAACATATTTATATACCCTGAAAAAATATCTCCCTTATGTGTGATTGGATCATATTGTACTACTTTATATTGCCAGTGAGTCGTCTTCATGCGAACACTCTTTGTTCTAGAGTTTTACAGCATGTGCGACAAAGAAAAAACATGAGTTTATCGTGTAAGCGAACCGGCCAAAGAGAATGATAAAGTTTCTGTGAAGGTAAAACTGTACAAAAACTACTAAATCTTTGACGTTCGTAAGATCAAAATCTAGACTTGCGAATTTCTTACAATCTTCAGACCCTATATATACAGTTGAGGGAATTTTCCTACTTCCGTGAGGTACGGATACAAAGAGCATACATCTTTGCACTCCATGATCTCTCCATTTTTTACCTCGTAAAAGTATTTCATGCTCCCTGTATGCCCACCGTAAAATGCATCGTGAGGGTTTAATACTTTATTATTTTTTAATAACCGGTGGTTATTTTAAAAATTTCATAGATTGCTATCCGGATCTTTGAGATGACAGAACTCACATTTCCATATCTCTGTGAGTTCATATCCGTATCTCTTTATTTTGTCCGACCGCGCAAGTGTCTTTTTGTATCGGTTATTCATTGTTTCTTCGGTATTTCCAAGTTTTTTATATCTGTCAGTGGAATAACAGAGCTTGCAACCATGTCAGAAACAATCATGAAATTCGAATACGCGTCAAGTTCTTGTAGCTTCATCTTCAAAAAAGCCATCTACTATAAGGCTTTGTTCAAGACGATGCTCTCGAGCTCTAGAAGCGTCGCGGATAACTATATCAAAACATGCGACGTCAACCTTAGACTGGGTATCACCCCACCTATAACAACCTCTCGGAATTATTCCAATCATATTCTTGTGTAAAAAGTGCTTCTGAAAGAATCGAATGCAAATCGATGCAACCGTAGGGGCGTCTGTAGAAGAACAAATATTTTCAAATTCAAGAAATATTTTACGAAACGCAATACATGCACAACGTACAATATCTACATCCTTCTTACAAGACGAAACAAGCTCTTCCCAAAAATTAAATTGATACTCTGGATGACTAATTTTCTCAACGTACCAATTTAAAAATTCTTCCGGATGATTTTTTCGACTTTGTAACCGGAGAATAAAATTTAATTGCTGGAATAATAGGTCCACAATCTTTTTCATTTTCCTAAGTATTGATAAGATGCGGAAACGTTCCTTTTTTCGCCTATTCCCTGTAACGCAAACGTTGATGGTAGTGCGCTAAGAGGTAACTGGAAACAATTTAAACTATAAAGTTTGTGGGATTTACGGTCACTAAGATAATTCTTGTACCCACTGTGTTCACACGGTATCTTAATATCCTGTTCAGCTATACACCACGAATAGACCTGCTGAACTACGCAGAGATTAACTACATGTTCTTTAACGGAATCGTCCCCCTCGACCGTTTTGTTCTGTTGGGTTTCAAAATCATAAAAAAAATGTGACTAGGTCATTCGCTTTATTAACTCCTGAATCGTGACTTATGAATTTTATGTAGCAATCATGATTATATTTACGAGTGCATCTACATGTCCTAAAGAAAGAAAAAACATACTTGTGGTTTTTATCCTTCGATAGGTCGACCAGTAGCGAGCATACATCACAAATTCGTAATACTTCTCAAACACTTTTTAAAAAAGAATGTGAATGACTTATTTCATGAGGATTGAAACAATCGTCACTAAAAATGAGACGCAAGCATTCTTCATACCTAGATCCTGCGATCTGTGCTTCACCAGGGGTTTTTTCGCATTCGGATTGCGACAAACAAGCCCCACATTTTTACGAGCACCTATGGTTACTTATATTTTTATAACCCTTGTTACAAGGTGTATACCAATTTCGATTGGAACCGTCAAGTTTAAAATTGTATGATAATGACGACCGTCGCTATCATACAATATATATACACTATGCAAAGGAATTTGACCTGCTTCGATAAAATACCAGTGATAACTTAAACTCCCATATTTGAAGATATCAAATCCGTGAGGGGGGAAGGGGGGGCTGGCGACACGCTTTACAGATCTCGAGTGCTAATTAATATTTTGTAATCCTCTGTGGCTCATTTTGAAGCACTTCAAATGCGCTCCATTGCACCACCAAAGAATACAATTGCACTCAACTGCAAGTGCTGATAACTAGTAAGCGGTGAAGATAGACAAGTGTGTGGTTAATGCGGGCTGGAGCTTCGGTATTCGGGAAGATTAAGGTAAGTGCTTGATGCGCGGTGGGAGCTCCATTACACGAGCAGGTGGAAAGGGGGTGATTGTCACGTTCTGGAGTTTCAGTAAGCCGGAAGCTTGAAAAATGGCTGGTTCATGAGTGCTGGAGTTCCAATATGCGGGAAGGTGTGAAATTAGTGGTTGATCTGCGCAGGGAGTTCCAGTACGTGAAAAGGTGGGAAGGGGGTAGTTGATGCGCGCCTTAGTGTTGCCGTCCGAGACGAGAAATACCGAGCCTGGCTCGCTTTCGCCTCGTCCATTCCTCGGTTCCATCTCGTTTTCCCTGGCCCATTCCTCGGTTTATCTCGTCACATTCTTCCTCGTCCCGTCTCGTCCCTCCTCGTTCTCGCTTCGGGTTTTCCGAGGAATGCGACAGATGTGCGCTAACAGAGCGAACAGCTCGCTGGAGCGTTCTTTTGCTACTCTGAGGCGCTAATCCCAATTAGCGTTATTTAATAAATAGTTGAAGTCGAAATATGATTACATATTATACTTTTTTGTCCATTGCTGATTAATTTGATATCAAACACGAATATGTTTCGATTGCTTCAAAGATTTAACGTCACTCTATTAGTATGTCATTTTGTTTTTATTAAACATTTATTTTTCCAATTATAGGAATAGAAAATATGAAACAGAAAGGTAAAAAGACAGCTATATTTTCAAGTTATTTGGAGTTTGAAGAATTTAACACTAATTAAATTTTTTATAATTCGAAGTAGAATTAAAAAATTTGTGGTATCTAATTTCTACGGTTGGTAATTAAAATATATTTGTCGGAATGTTCACAAAATCCGGAAGTGCGTACCTACTTGAATCACTTTGCCTACTACATATTTTTAAAATTGTATGAAATTGGAATGTATAAAAAGTATTAAATCAGTCAGTAATAATACTCAGAAACTCATATGATCATCACACAGTCAAATTCATAATTTACCCCTACGGCAATCATGTATCTATATTTGTATATTCAGGTATATCTATTTGTTAATTCATGTGTATAAAAATGTGTATAATTCAGAAACGCATTAACACGGAGAATTTTCCTTTCGGGTCCCTTATAACGTATATATCTTACGGTTGGGCTTCGTCGGAATGAAATAAAAAAATTTGTTAATCGCAATGTTTTGGAAAAATCCCGAATGTTACTTTTGTTTCTTAATCTGCATAATATGCCCAATTTCAAAAATTTGCAGATTTTTTATTTGAGTTCATACGGGTAAAATTGGTTTTTTGTATGGAGTTCTGAAAATGAAAAAAATATAGAAGCTCTAAAAATTACGAATATTTGTGTAGTATAGTAAAACTTTTTCATGTTCAAAATGTACTTCCAAAAAAATTGAAAAGATCAGATCGTTAAGAATGACGAGTTAACATACAAAATTCAGCAACTCGTTCTTTTTTAACGATCTGATCTTCTCAATTTTTTTTAAGTATATTTTGAAGGTAAGAAAGTTATTTTATGCTTGAAAAAATTATTTTTAGAGCTTGTAGACTTTTTTCATTTTCAGGTCCTTATAACAAATAAAATTTCCCCTATATAAAGTTAAATAAAAGAAAATGAAAAAAATTGTGTAAATGAGGCATATTATGTCTATAATAATATAATAATCCGAAAATATATCATCCAAAACGTCTAGTGGTATATTAACAAAAATGTTCTCTTGTCATTTCTACGTTTCAGGAACAAAATAGTCTGTGACGAAGGGTTAAATTTCATAAAATTGAAAAAATATGTAGTAGTCAAAGTGGTTTGAGTAGGTACGCACTTTCGATTTTTTAGATGTCCCGACAAATATATTTTATTTACCATCCTTAGAAATTAGACTTCACAAAAATTTTTAATTCCACTTTAAAATGCAAAAAATGTAATTAATATTAAATTCTTTGAACTTCAAAGGACTTGAAAATATACCTGTCTTTTGACATTTCTGTTTCATATATTCTGTTGTAATAATAGTTATGTTTGATATCAAATTAATCAGTAATGGACAAACAAGTTTAATTTGTTATCAGATTTCGACTTTAGCTATCCATTAAAGAACGCTACTTAGCATTAACGCGTCAGAGTAGCAAAAGAACGCTCCCGCGAGCTGTCCGCTCCACTAGCGCACATCTGTCGCATTCCTCGAAAAAACCGAGGCGAGAACGAGGAAGGGCGCCACGAGACGAGGAAGAATGAGACGAGGCAAAACGAGACGAGGCAAAACGAGACGAGAAATACCGAGACATCAGGCATGCCTCGTCCCGTCTCGTCTCGTTCCTCGGGATTTCTCGCTCGGCGGCAACACTAGTTATGAAGAGTGCTATAATTACATTATAGATTATTATGGTACTGGTGACTATTGCTCGAATACAGGTACCCTTTCTAAACTGTTTAGTTGTGATTACTAGATCACATTATTCCTAAATCTATAAATGAGTGTTTAATAGACTAATAAAATTAAATGTGACACACCTATTTAGTAAATTCTATTCGAAATATATTACTATGTATAGTTAAGATTAGAATCAAAATAAGATGCATCGTGCATTGTCAAATATATGACACACTTAGAGATGCTGTTATTAGCCAATAACGTTGAGTCTATGAGCCTTCTGCGACTCAGTACCAGAAAGCTATCACCAATATCAGGGCAAGCGCAGTAGCGCTGCATTACTGCCACCAGTTCGCGAGTTCGCGCCATTCTAGATTATTATATCATTAAGCCGTTTCCCTTTCGAGGTAGGCGTGAATTGCTCGGTTGGAAAGTAGTGATGTGTGGATGG
>JAABKJ010011289.1:0-10777 GCA_011634705.1 Andricus grossulariae
GACGTGGCCATGAATGGGATTTACCGCGGTCCTACTGGGAACCGATGTCATTTTTTAGATGACAGTTGCTCCCAGTGAGACCCTGCGGTGGTTGTTAACCTTTAGTTTTTAATTGCGTGTGTGTGTGTGTGTGTTTATATATAGCCCATAGAAGTCACCGAAACGGACGATTTGTTAAGTTTTTGAGATCTACGCCTGTTAGGTAGGCGATTTGCTATACTCCTGCTCTCTCGGGGTTGCAACCTTGTTTCCACTTCTTAAAAGTAATCTGGGGGTATATACTACAAATGTGCCAAGTCTGAATGCTCTACAATAAAATGCAAGGTTGGGCGAAATATCGTCCATTAACCGCCGTACTAGTTGAAAATTCATCTTTTCGGTTGAAAACGTAACTATTTTGTTAAAAATTCATTTTTTTTGCTGAGGATCAATTTTTTAACTGACAATGTAACTATTTTATTTTTGGTTTAAAATTGCCTGCAAACGCGTTTGGGGACTCTCGCGGTACGTATGATTGAGAGTAAACGTGTGTATTATCGCAACGGTATTATGCAATGGTTTACTTGACAAAATCAGTTCCAATCTTATCTGTGTGTTCCATTGTCTTATTTGCCTTCCGCTGATTCGTTTTTAATTAAATCGGAGTAGGATTCAGAACCGGTTAGTGAAAATTGCCAAAATCCGAAACTGACGTCAGGAGGCGGGTAGAATGCAGCAAGCTTTCACGTTCAGATTTTCTGTGATTGGTGCGACCAAGTATGATATTGAAGGTTTTAAAGTGAACAGAGCAAAGTGTGGATCTCTCCCCCCACACGAATCGTAAGCGCGGAGTGAAAAGAGCGCAAAAGGATTTGCTTTCTCGAAGAAAGAACGGGTCAAGGGTACAACGCGCGATTGGTACTAGATTTTGTCGATAAATAATTGAGTGAAAACCCAACTGCGTGCGAGGATGGGAGTAATATCTAAGTTCGTGGTTCTAATTTTTTGTTGTTGTTAAGGGGGGGGGGTGTAAACGAGTGGAATGGATGGAACACAACTCCAAGAAACAAACGAAAACAGACTGGCCGAACGGAATATTGCGAATCTAACCACTCGCAAGAAACGCGCGAAGAGGAAACTGATTGTTGCGTATCATTTCAAAGCAAGTTCAGATGATTGTCACACGTCTTATTTTTAGAAGTCAGAATAAAATTGCTTATACTGAGTAATGCGCAAGTAAACATAGGTATTATAAATAAAATATATTAATCCAAAAATGCCGAGCAGAAACTCGCGTGTTGACGAATGTGATCAATTCGCGTTGGATTCACTGAGAGAGCAGAATTTCTTGTTTGATCTTGATTTGCTTGATCCAGAATCGCCTAGTAGTTCTATGCAGTCAAATACGGGCTCTAGTGATCGATCTCATCAGAGTTTTCTAACGGTTGACGAAATGCAGCCGAATTCGAGACTCTATGAGGACGGAGCATCATTCGATCCCGTGATGAATTGGGAGTGCTGTGACAATGCATCGGATATAGCGGATGGCGGCTCAAGTCGGTATTATAACGATTTCGAAAATTTAGAATACAAGACGCAACGAAGGGAGTCGCGTAATCAGTCACTCCTACCAATTGGTAGACAGGATTTGTATCTTGAGCGAACCTGGAGCTCAACAAAACCCCATACCAAATTTTCAACTGCGAACTTCAGAGCAACATCAAAGGAACCACCACAGATATCTTCAAACAACGAATCAACGATGTTGACGAGAATGATGGAGTTAATGGTGAGTGAGAATCAAAGAAGAGATTTATTACTTTAAAATGCAATCGATCGCCTGTCGAGTGATCGCTTAGTTCCGGAACCAAGAGTTTCTTCTGTTCCAGAGAATTTTCACATCTTGGCGGATCTTTCCAAGGTTATTCCTACGTTTGACGGCGAAGCAGATAGTGTGGAAGCGCGCGAATGGTTGGATAACTTGAATCGAATGAGTCTACTTCATCGATTGCCACTTATAGTCCAAGAGCTGGTGACGTTTTTCGTGAAGTGGGAGTAGAAGTCCTAGTTTGTGGCGAATATATCTGGGAAATGACCCTTCTTTCGCAACCCATAAATGCCAGACGCCCTGCCTGGGGCGTTTGGGCACCTGAGCCAGGTGAAAAAATTGGGAATTTGCAGTGACAGTATAAGAGTCAATTTTCTTCTAGGATCGATTATTGATGCCCCAAGTTTATTATTATTCAATCGCAAACCGAAATTCCGGGGATGAAACCTTGAAAATTAAGTTTGAAAATGAATAATTTTCCTAGAAAGTGTGGGTCAGAGCGGGGACCGGGGGCGTTGCCGGCTGTCGCCGTAGCCGTTATCCCCTCCACTCAGCCTTTTACTCTGACGCGGCTGCTCCCTCGTCCTCTCAGACCTACACTTTCGTGGAAAATGATTCATTTTCAAACTGCAAAATCCAACTTTTTTATTGATAATTATCGTGTCTTGCATTATGTTATCCCCAAGCTATCAGTCTGGCGATTAAATAATAGTAAACTTGGGGCATCAATAATCTATCCTAGAAGAAAATTGGCTCTTATACTGTCACTGCAAATTTCCCATTTTTTTACCAGGCTCAGGTGCCCAAACGCCCTAGGCAGGGCGTCTGGCATTTATGGCTTTCGAAAGAAAGGTCATTTCCCAGATATATTCGCAACAAACTAGGACTTATACTCCCACTTCACGAAAAACGTCACCAGCTCTTGGACTATAACGCTGCCCCAAGTAAAACAATTTCAAAACGTGTCACCAGAAACACGAATAAAAATACAAATTTTTCCATTCCGGCTAAATCAACGCCTCGTAATAAAAACTTAGTTAATGAATTTGGTAGTAATGCTGAATCTATTTCCTCAAGTTGTGAACATAATGATAGGACCTTTGAAGATTTGCCAAGACGCGAAGTAATTGAACGAACGGCCCTATTTTTAACGAAAGAAATTGATGATATTCCTAATAGACGACTAAAAATAAAGGAAGGAATAAAAATCGCTCAAGATATGAGTCCTGAATTTGATGGAACTAACTTCTCTGTCACTATGTTTGTCGAGCACTGTAGGACTGCGGAAACTTTCGTAGATGCTCACGAAATAAGCTATCTCGTGATGTTAATTAAAACATGCATTAAGGGAGCAGCTCGTAAACATATACAAGATAAGGTGGGTCTCGGTTTGGAAGAATTGTTAATAATACTTCAAAGAATATACTCGCCAAAATCAGACATAAGTCAGTTGTCACAAGAATTAGCTGCAGTAAAAAAAGTAAAAGACGAAAGTGTTATCGATTATGGGGCGCGTGTAACTGAACTTTTAAAGAAAATCATCATAAAAGTGAGGGATAAAAATCCTGATGAGGCAGGTGAAGAAGGTTGTAAATAATACCAGGAACATGACATATGCAATTTTTATGCGCCGTCTAGACAGAGATACTCTGACGTTTATTCGCGAAAGGGCCCCTTCTACTTTAGACATAACTATAGAACTAGCTTCCGAAGCCGATCTGGAAAATAAAAGCTGGGGTTTGGTTCACAATGACAAAGAAGAAGTGACTACATTTTCTTTTGATAGAGGAGATGATAGAAGAGATTATAGAAGGGATGATTGAAGGCAACTGTCTGAAAGATACGTCGCTCACTTAAAAACTGATGATAGTAACGATAAAAGTCAGGCTCATTGTTTAAGTTATATTCAGTGTTATAAGTGTCAGGAATACGGACATCGTCAGCGAGACTGTCCTAAGAAAGACGGAAAATCAAATGTAACGTATAGAGAGAGTAAAAAGTATAGCTATTGTGGAAGAATCGGTCATGAGTTTAGTTATTGCAAATTAAAGAAAAGGCATGAAACTGAAATTTCCCGAGCTAAGCAGGGTCTACTCAACTATTTAAACAAGAAATTGAGCCAACAGAAAGGGAAAGTTGCGACCCAAAATCAGAAAAAGCCCCTATAAGAGTTGTTTTAAATATTCACACTTCAGAAGAACTAGTCCCAGTAGTAAATTTCAAAAATTCGTCTCTTAAAAATGGTGAAATTCGAGCTTTACTGGATACTGATTCTAGCGTAAATTTGATCAAAATAAATGCCTTAGATCTGCGAATAAGCGTGAATTCAAAAATCATTTACAATTTTGTAGGAATTGGCCCGGATATGATTCCAACAGAGGGCGAAGTAAAAATTTTAGTAAAAGGAATCCTCACACCTTTTCGGGTGGTATCCAAAGTTTTTCCTATTCGACAAGATGGGCTTTTAGGCGTTTCTTTTTTTAAGCAACATGCGGCGATCTTGAACTTTGTTGACGATTACATGCATTTGGGTGATGAAGGTCTTCCATTCATTACGCACACAAATATAAAGCTACGTGCTCGAACCAAAAGATTAGCAACACTGCCCATAAAGGCCACAAATTTAAGAGAAGGTTATATTAGAAAGATTCAATGCGGACCGGACGTATTTGCTGGCGAGGCTTTGATATCAAATATCGCTTCAGTTAAAATTTTTGTGATAAATACATCAGATAAAGATGTAGATTTATTAATACCACTTCTTGAGCTGGAGGAGTGTGGAATACATTCTCCTTCAATTCAGGATTCAAGGTAATCTGAAGATTCTCAAGATGAAGAAAAATCTAAAGCTGTTAGGTTCACAAAACTTATAGAAAATCTTGATTTATGTGATTTGAATGACGAAGAGAAAAGTAGTCTATTGGGAATATTCAACGAATTTCCTTATCATTTTTTTCTACCTGGGGGTAAGTTAGGAACTACCAGCACCGTGTCCCACAAAATATATACAACAAGTGAACAGACAGTTGATATAAAGCAATATCGAAATCCATCTATTCACAAAGAGGTAATTCGGTGCGAAACTCAAAGATTACTAGAAGATGAAATAGTTCAACCTTCAAATTCCCCATACAATTCTCCTGCATTAGTAGTGCCTAAGCCACCTGATGCACAAGGTAATAAGCGATGGCGGATGGTCATCGATTACCGTGCCGTAAATGAGCAAACTGTTCAAGATGCTTATCCTTTAGCGAACATTGCAGACATATTAGATCAGCTTGGCGGAGCTTAATACTTTTCGGTTCCAGACTTGGCTATGGGATTTCATCAGATCCTAATTGGACCCAGATTACAAGGCGAAAACTTTTTTTTCTACTCCTTATGGCAATTATGAGTACAATAGAATGCCATTCGGGCTTGAGAATGCACTTGAAACATTTCAGCAGATGATGGATCAGGTGTTGACGTGAAATTGCCTATTTAGGACATATTATTACTCGTGATTGTGTCAAGCCAAATCCTGAAAAAGTAGAAGCCGTCAAAATATTCCCTCCACCTCAAAATTAAGAAAAATATAAAACAATTTTTAGGTCTAATAGGATATTATCTTAAATTTATACCTGAATTTGCAAAGTTTACAAAACCATTAACTGCCGTGTTAAAGGATAAGGTTCCTTTTAGTTGGGGTCCTGCTCAATAAGAGGCCTTAGATGTTCTTCGTGATAAGATTTTTTCAGAGTCTATTTTGCAATATCCTGATTTTTTTAGGCCGTTTGTACTCACAACGGATGTTTCCAATTATGCGGTAGGTGGAGTCCTTAGTCAAGGTCCTACAGGACAAGATTTGACAATAGCATATGCATCTCGCACTCTTCATGAACCCGAATTGAATTTCTCAACCACCGAACAGGAGCTTTTAGCAATAGTTTTCAATGTCAAACATTTCTGACCATATTTGTATGGTCCTCAATTTACGCTGGTGACATATCATCGTCCTTTGGTCTGGCTGCATGGTCTAAAGGACCCAGTTTCTCGGTTGGCTCGATGGCGAATATTATTGAGCGAGTACATTTATTTGATCGTATACAAGCCTGGTAAAAATAATGACAATGCCGACGCATTATCTCGAAACCCTTGTGACAACATTAGCGTTATTTTGTCTACTGAGTTGGGGTTGGTTGATGGGTCCAGGGTAGTGCACGACCATGGCTTTGTCGACATATTCCCTGCCCAGGAAGATGAAGTCGTCGATCTCGATGGGCAGACAAGGCATGTGTTTTTAAACAACAGGATCCCACAGGCTCAGAACGGTGAAGATTTATACGCAGTGATTACAGATTGTTCTAGTGACGAATCGGATGGTCATTCAGACCTCGAATCTGAGTGCGACTCCCACATATCAGGCGAGTGGGAATCTCAGATTCAAAATTCAGGTACGAAGCCTGCGTTAGACGAGCGGGCCATCCTGAAATTTGGTACGATTCCTGCGTTATGCGAGCGTGAAATCCCAAACAAGGGTACGAAGTCTGTATTAGGCGAACGGACTATCCCTGAGGTAGTTAAGGCCTGTGTTGTAGAACCATGTAGGAGTCCGGTTCTAATACTACAAGGTACAAGCAAACTCGCGTCCGAGTGTATTGGGCATGTCAATACCAGCAACGTTTTGACAATCACAGACGTTTGTGTGATCAATAGTAAGAACAAGCTTACTATGGGCAATGGTCACGTAGTTCATTACATTTCCGCAGATGGAAATCTGGAATCAGAAATAAGCAAATGAGTTAAGGCAAAATAACTCAGTTAATGTTTAAAGTTTACAAAATGAAAATCTCAAGGTCGGAGAGGTATTTGTGTTTTCTCATAACAATTATGACATATTCCACGTAATTGTAAATTCTCGATTTGAAGATTAGGCTTATCTCAACGTTATTTCTGGAGCTTTGCTGGCTCTTCGGAAATCAATGGAACCTCTTGAGGTTCAGACAGTGAAAGTTTCTAAAACGGGAAACAATTTAGATGAAATGTCTTGGTCATCTATAGAAAGGATATTTCGACAACATTTTCTTGGAACTGGTTTAGTGACAAAGGTCTGCTCAGGAGAAATTTAATTTCCGTCTTCTGAAGAGAGGCAGAAAATATTACAAGAAGCCCATGAGTCTACAGTCGGAGGCCATAAACGGGTCTCAAAGACTTATTGGCTAATTAGACCTAATTATTATTGGTCTGGTATGAAAACTGACATTTAAAAGTTTGTGAAGTTTTGTAAAAACTGTCAGCGTAACAAATTAATCAAAACTCGAACTCGACAACCTATGATCATCACGGATACGTCCAAAAAACCGTTCGATAAGTTTCAAATAGACATGGTAGGACCTCTTCCTACAACTCCGCGAGGTCATAACCATATCTTGACCATTCAGTGTAATTTTGCAAAATATGCTGATGCAATTCCATTAGCAAAAGTCGATTCTGTTACTATTGCGCTTGCGATTGCTGAACAATTTATCTCACGATATGGATGTCCGCAAGTAATTCATACTGATCAAGGGAAAAACTTTAATAGCAAAGTTATACACACCTTCTGTAAAATTTTCAATATCGAAAAAATCCAATCCACAGTTTATCATCCGCAATCGTTGGGCTCTCTGGAAAGATGCCATCAGACTCTTGTATAATACCTGATACCTGTATGTTCTTAATTATTTCTCGAAAACTGAGGCACATCTTATTTTAATATTTACAGGGATTTTTAAGCTATTTATAAAAAAGTGTAAAATATGACAAGCGACATCTGGCGACGTTAAAAGTGACACGCACTTTCACCGTCTGAGATTTTGAACAGTGCTACCTATCTTTTGGACACGAAATTACCCCTAATTAGCACTCCATGTAATATATGCTCTAAAGGTGCTATTCTCGAGACAACTCTAATATTTTTAGCATGCTAAAACTTTAGAGCGGTTGTTTGGTGCACTAAAATAGGGAGTTTTTGCATATCGTTCCGTAGCTTACGGTAAACGCTCAAGTCACATGATGACGTTTCTGTGCATGCTCTGCGAGTTTAGTTTTACGGTTTTCCGCTATCCGACGTTGTTTAGCGTATCATTTAGCGTTTACTGTAAGCTACGGAACGATATGCAAAAACTCCTTCATTTTTCGAGCGATTTCGGTATTCTCGAGATTGGTTCTTGACCGCTCTAGACGAAAATGGTGTACCATTCATAATGCGGCGTTGCCGATATCAATTTTCGAATGGGAGCGGGGGATTGACCAATGAAATTCTGAGTGCAGGTGTAAGTGATACTGTTTACGTTCATCGTTGACCAGAGATGGGCACGTATAATACATCACGTATATTACATGGTTTTCGAAATGTATATTACTACGTATATTACGTCTTTAGTTTTCTACAATTGTATTTTACATTTGATCACGTGACTATGTGGGCGGGATTTTTTTATTTGTTATTCGAAAAATACCCAATAGCCTTACAGAAACAACTAATATTGAGCAATGAATTAATTATTCGTCATTATTTATCACTTTCCCAAACAAATTATTTGAAAAAAAATATAGTTGTTAATTGTACTTCATAATCCGGAACGCTTTCGTGCATTTGGAATATGAGTATAAGTACGACAGCATGGTATCCTAACCTATAAGTAATCGTTCACGCGCTTGTTAACTACTGTTATATATTTTTCGAATTGCCATATCAAGTGTTATATCCTTTGCACACATTCCTGTACAAATAGTGATTATAAACAGAAGTTAGTAAATCATCAGTGACATCAATCATATCAATATAATAATAATAATATCACTTAGAATTTACAGGTTAAGAATTCAGAATATTTGTATAATTCTAAATATCATTTATATGAATAAATGTTACATTTTTACGTATAAATATAATACATAATAAAATATAAATTGTGGACTTTCCCGAATCTTGAGTTCTGGAGTTTAATTCACAAAAATTATATTACATACTCTTTATACAAAGATAATTACAAATAATGAAGATTGTATAAATTATTAAAGAAAATAATATAATATTTATTCTTTATTGAGATACATATTCACTTTTACACACGCTTCAAATTTATATCTTTCCATGGGATGTTGGCTATCGTTGATTTATTTTTCTTTAGCATCATTTTAGAAAAAAATTTAATGATAGGAACAGTGCTACAGATTTCAGGTCTTAAGGTACACATAAGCATAATTCAAAAAAGTGAGGTTATATGTGAGGCTCTATCTGAGGCCCGAGCCCACGTAAATTACGCCCGCCATATTTGATATGTATTATACATAGTTTTCTATGATTTTCTACGCATATTACGTCGTTTATGTATTATGCGTAGAAACCCTCGAGTGACATGTCACAACCGATCTCTGTCGTTGACATTCGAAAACGTCGCAAAACGCCATGACCGGCCCAGCCTTTATAGGGATGGCTCTCCTATAAAGGCTGCAGAATCGTAGAGAAGATAGGTATAGAGGCGATAATGCCCACCAAGCTTAGATGATCGGCGCGGGGAATGAGACTTCGGGAATAGGGCTTATTTCGGGAACCAGTGATTCGCGGCGCTAGTGTTGCGAACCAGTCACGGACCAGCAGGGTTGCACGGTTACGCGTAACTTGAACTTTTATACGTATAATACCTATTATACGTGAAGAATGTAAAAAATGGCGGACTTAAAAGGTGGGTAGCGATGGCGGGAGAGGGAAAAGAGCATAATATAATCACACTTATTCCAGAATGCATTGATTGCGAGATTAAATGAATTATTTTTTATAAAATTTAAAAAATGAGTAAATCCAAAGATTGCACCCAGGGCAAAAAAACAGAATTTTTGCCTTTTTCCCTCTTCAGAATAAAATTTAACTCCTCCCAAAAGAAAGTTCTAAGTCTGCCACCTCTAAACATTTTTTAATAAATTAAGAAGCTATCAAGCAAGTCAGTCAGTGTCTTCGGTGCAATAAAGAATGATCTTATGTTTATTTTCTTTATAGGCGCATCCGCCATCTTAAAAACGTAAATTATATATAAAAAACTAGGGACGTAAATTACGTAGGTAATTTACATGTAAAAAACGACGTAAATTACCTAAGGTGTATTACGTACGCAACCCTGCGGACCAGTGCTTCACCGATTGAAATTATGCTTAATGTGCGTGAGTAGCATGGGCCAAGCATGTGTGTGCTGTATGTGAGCCAGAAGACAGGATAAGCGTGACAAATGAAAGAAATTGTTACTGATTTTTACTTGCTAGTTTTCCTCCGTAACCAAGAACTGCTGCTAAATCTCGTCGATTTTGAATATATGCCTAATATGCATTTCGTTAGGAATGAATTTTCAAATGTAAAGAATAGTATATTCATTATCTCAGATAGAAGAAATAAATCGCAAGTCTTTCCTCACTACAAAAACGTAGATAAAGATTCTTGGTGACTGAGAGCTTTCAAATCAAAATTTTTTTAAATATTGTAACGGTTGACCTCTATGGACCTCTCCCACTCACAAATTTAGGCTATATATACAGCGCTTTGGCCCAGCACGAGTTAGTTCTAATCATAATGTTATACGACAAACTGTACTCATTCGAATAAAGAATAGTCGAGTACCATTTGGTAACTCGACTCCTTTTTAAAAAACATCTATTCTGATATTTCGGCATAACATTTCTGGCGATCCTGCCAGGATTGCTCTTTTCATTTATTATATCCACGGATACATCAGAGAAATCACATAAAGGGCAATTCCTGTGACGAATTTGGAATCATTGAATTCTACGGAATTCAGAAGAAAGAATTTTACGGAATTCACAATAAGAACCCCGGCTTCTCTACGGAAAGCCCGTTAAGCAACGAAGAGTAGGAAAACAAAATTAAAATTAGTGGTGAACTGAGTAACTGCTATTCAACGTAAAATTCTGATTTTTCGAAATTCACCATACACTGAG
>JAABKJ010011290.1:0-10777 GCA_011634705.1 Andricus grossulariae
GTAGCATTACCAATTCCTTTAGTAGATATAGTTACTAATTCATTTAGTCAGTTATTCTTACTCATTGAATTAGTAGACTTTTACTAATTACTAGTAAACGAATCGGCACTATTTAAATTAGTAGAAAACTACTACCAATTAGTAGTTTTCTATTAATTCAGATTTAGAGAGCAGAACGATCGATCGGGCTGCAACTGGAAGTATATGTCATCCGACTTGTTACTTTCCACAACACTAGAAGACAATTGAGTCGGGAAAATCACTTCACTTCACTTTAATTCAGAAGGGAAAAACACTAGACACTGTTATTGAATCACTTACGACTACATTTTACAATAATCTTAAAAGAGAAGCACTTGTCACATTAATCGTGAGCATGGCTAGAAAGAGGCATGTGTCTCAATTTGGCTTTTTTCTAGTTTCACTCCCAGTGAAAGTTAAAACCAGTCCGAGAGACAAGGGTCGGAATTCGAACTAGCAGTTAATAACTTTCAAAAATGATGCGCGTTGAACGTGGTCTGAGCCGGGAATGAAGGTCGAAACAGAACTAGTAAGAGAAAGCTGGATACCGTCCGGTCAACCGAGCGAGCCACCACAACAACACCACCACCGCTTCACACCCGCAGTCGAGAGGTCTCGAGCCGCAGGCGATAAGAAAAGCGTCCGCGTAGAAAAATAGCATCAGGGACAAACTCCCAAAAATCACAAATCTTACTAGAAATAGTAAACATCTCTTAGTTATAAACTTACTTTACATTTTAACTAAATCACCCTTCGCAGGGTGTGTACTAACCGGGAAACCTGGAAAATAGCCGGAAATTAAAATAAAACCGGGAAAACTCAGGAATTAATCGGAAATACAAATTCGAGCCGGGAATCACATTTAAAGTTTTGGGCAATGTGATTACATTGTTTTCGAAAATCTAGTATCTAGTTGGTTGCGACACTGCGTGAATATGACATTTAGTGGCTGTTTTCAGTTTTTTATCTGTTAATAAAGATGACGAATTTTCCGCATTATCATTTTTGTATATTAACATTTCCAAACAAGTAATTTTATTTCATGATGAAATTTATTTCTAAATGTTTCCAAGCATTATTGATAAAAGAGAAAATTTTAGTTATAAATTAATTTTGAATAATATGGTAAGTATTATCATTTTGCTAATACATTAAAATTCGTAAATTTTTTCACACTTTTAAAGAGATAAGAAAATTCCATGTATGAACAAACACTTTCAGTATCTTAATTTACGAAGGGTATTCAATCTAAAACTATCGATAACGGTAACGAAAAAAATTAGTGATACTGACAAGAAGAATTCTGGGAGAATTTAAAATGATTTAGGTTTTATTTCGAAGAATTAATTTTAAGTTTTGAAGATTTCAAAATATGTCGAAAAAGAATCCGGAATATTTTAAGATCATTTTTGAATTTGGAGGATATTAAAATTTGTTATGAAAACTGAATTATTTCAAACGGAATATACAACTTTTGATAAGATTCGAAAATATCTCAAATCTTGAGAAGATTTCAAAACCAGTCAAAACATACAAAATGTAGATTTTTCGAAAAAATCTACTTTTTAAGAATTTTGAAAATTTTTAAACAATATGCAAAATTTTAGAAGTATTCTGGAAAAATTTAAGACGATTTTTTATGTTGAAATATTATTTTTCAGAGAGTATATAAAGTCATTTCAAAATATTTCAAAAATTGTCAAAAAAGAATCCGAAAGAGTTTACTCCATTTTTTAAATTATGTAGAATATATTTTTTTAATTCTATGAAAAATACGAATCGTATTAAAGGATATTTGGAATGTTTAGAAGTTTATGCAGATTTTTTTTTAATTATAGGAAAATTTCGAATCATTTATAAGATGTGTAAAAGGTTGAAAAGTTGAAAAATATTTTAAAATAATTTTGAATTTGAAAATATTTCCAAAAATTTTTAACAAAATTTAGGTTTTTCAAGATTTTAAAACAAAATTTAGAAGCTTTACAAGAATTTTGGAAAGTTTCAAGAAAATACACAACTTTTTTTGAGATTCATGTGAAAATTTTAAATAATTTTTTATTTTGAAATGTGAATTCTAAGAGAAAATTTACAATAATTTTAAAACATTTCCTATAATGAACTATCATAATAAAAGATAAAAAATAGTTATTTTTTTGTAATTTCGCTTTGATAAAAATTAATGATTAATTAAGCGCTTATACCGAAAACGTTAATAATTATATCTAAGAACTACTTACCACTTAGAATGTAAACAAACTTAACCAAAGATATGTTTATAAAAACTGAATTCCCTTTTTGGTCAACCTTTTTTTGACAACCTTTTTTCTTACACATTTTTTAAAATTATATTTGACTATTATGTTGATTTAATTCAAGCCAAATATTCGTTCTTTTAAATGAATTTTTTTGTAACTTTATCACTGTTGAAGCCAAATTCTGACCCTACATGCAATTTTTTGTTAAAAAAAATCACTCATTACTCTAGTTTCGAAATATAAATATTATGATGATAAAAGAAAACGTCTTCAATTCGTATTCTATTTTTATATAATTTTATTTCAATATTTCTTGATATTTAAATATTTATTGCATTCCTATTGCATTATTTGTATATTTTTTATTTTTATCGCATATGAAAATAATAATAACCAAAATATATATTCAATCGATTGGAAACAAATAAGAATTTTCTATAAAAGAAATTTTTCTTGTAGCAAAAGTGGTTAAGGTTGGATAAAACAATTTTATTAGATGAAAAGATTCACTCGATTGAAAAATGCCGGCAGTAGGAATTGATCTCCTTCGTCTGACCAATTCGGCCTCTCTTTTCTTTAGGATTGTTTCACATTTTCCAAAATTTCTGATCAAAATGTTTTTAAACATTTCTTTTTACTATAGAAAAATTATTTCACTATTTAAGAAGCAAAAAACGTTCGTCTTTCCTTAGGGGAAAAACTGAAAGTTGTAAATGGTATCTTTTAAGTGTATTTCATTTATAGCTTCTGCTAAATTGCCAGGGGGATCAGGTGTGTTGGCGGCTCGAATATTTGTTTATCTAGGAGGGAGTTTGTTGATCCAAAGTACAATAGAATTTTCGTCTCGTTTCCCGGCCTATATATTATGCCTAGCTCTTATCCCCCGGGTAGTGCAGAGGATTTCGCCGCGGGATACAACAGTAAATATTACATTATTTATTTTCGTCTCATATCTCTGAAGAAAAGTACTTATCAAAATATTTTCAGTAATTCTTCATGTCATAAGGAAGTATAAATAGTCTTTCCACCTTCTTGCATCCCTTTCCTAAATAATTTGTGTGCTAAGTGTCTACGTGTACCGCAAAAATCTGTTTCGATGGAATTCGTACCGAAAAAATTCAGATATTTGTACCGACATTGTACACGTAACCACGGAGATTTTTATAATTGATTATTTAACATAGTTGCAAACATTTCTGAAATACGTAACAAATCTATAATAGATTTATTGAATGATACAACTGTTTCTATTACTTTTCTTATTTTACACTTGCAAATTGTGGTTTTGATCGAGCTTCGATATTACATAGAAGCAACCGACTTTATTTTCAATTCACTGAAAACAATTGCATAGCCGGCTGAATATAAAGCAGAGTCTTGTTTTGGAAAGTCGGAATGTCTAACGTTTGGAAATTCGGAATATCTAACGATTGGAAAACAATGAAGTTCCTTAGAAGGATATCAAAATGTTTATAGAAATAACAGACAGAATCTGAAAAGTGAAATCTTGTCTTACTGTTTTACTAATCAAGGTATGAATAACAAAATAGAAACTGTGCAAATTTTCATTGCAATTGAAGTCATTTTGTCAATTTTTCAAGAAGCTATTTCAAAAATAGCGCAAATTATAATGTTTTCTTTAATTTTAAATAACATCTCAAAAGTAAACATTTCTCAATGTTTGTGTGTACAATTTAAAGATAAATTTCTATAGAATCGCAGGAACTTATCAGCATAACTGTAGAATTTTTTCTGCATTGTGTAAAAAGTTGAAGTTGGAACAAAAAAGTTTGACAAATTCGAAGTCATCTTATTGTGTATCTATAATGTGTATCTAAAAAAATATAGGACTAAGTAGGAATTCACTCTGGCCCCTTTTCAAGTAGCTTTTCTTTTCATCATGTGAATAGATAAAATACAGACGTATCTCATTTCCAGTAACCTTTCTTTTCATTATGTGCAACGTGCAAGTACAAACATATCCCGTTTCCCTTTTAACCCGAAGGATAGAAGAAAAGGGTCTGAAGCAAAGTAAGATTTTTTTTTTTGAGTTAAACAATCGTTTTGTAAAATTGTTTTTATATCTTGCGTAAAACCCCTTTTTTCTCACTCAGGGGATCTCGAAACGTAGAGATTTGATGAAGACTGACGATGTCAAATTTTACAGAAAACTAATCTTTCCATGAGGATGAGAATTTAAAAACGCTTAACAAAAATTCGTCTACAAGTTATAATTTTATTCAAATAGTTATAAAACTTTAACAGTCACATCTCATTATACGATTTCACATGTTTACGAACCGAACAACTAATTTAAAAATAATAATCAATCGTGGATAGTGACAATTTCATTTAGAACTCTGTTTATTAACGTATGTTAGCTCCAAGTCTATTGATTCAGGCAATTTGCTAACTCCTATTTTTGCATTGATTTCCTGATTTATTCTATCAATTGCCTTATTATTTTCTTCGACATATTGAGTAGTACGTTAGCAGAAGATTCTGATAGAGATGATGAATCATCTGGTGTTTCTCTCGATGGATCCCAGAACCAAGATTGATAAGTGAGGGATTGCTGGCATTTGGGGAATGATTGATAAAGATTATGTGTGAATTTTTCTATTTTTGGATTTTTTCTATATGCATCTCCTCTCTGTTAGAATCTCTAGAACCCTTCCACTCGTATCCGGGTGGCACATATAGTCACAACGACTGGGCATGAATTCTATGTCTCCTTTTCGTACGCACAGTCTGACCTTTTCGTACCCCCCGTGGTGAAGACAGACAGACAGTCCCTCACCACCAGCGCACTGTTACCCCTAGACTTTTCCTTACACGGGAAAACTCACATACATTGGGTAATTGATACTCGACTGGCGAAATAGAAATGGGAAATGTTGAAACAACATTTTCTGGTAGTTTAAACTTGCTTTTGTTGTTGTTGAATAAAAAATCTGCTTTTTGAATAATTTTCCGACTTTCTCATCCGATCGACATTCTTCTTCTTCTAGGCTTAAGGCTAGCAGCTTCTAAAAGATGATCTGACGTGTTCAAAAAATTATTCCCTTATTTCATTGAGGGTCATATGTTAATATCCACCGAATTTCTTTTGAAAATGAAATTTGAAAGGAAATAATGGGCAAAAACTATTTTTGAAGTGAACTTGAAATACTGTCATTTTGTACTACTTTGATTTTTTTGTGACAAAACTACTATACGTAAAATTTTGAAACGTACACTATCATGTGGACTTACCTGCCTGCAACGTGTTTCAAACAACTATGAGTTTCTGTCTATGTATTTCAGATCAAGAAGTTCAAAATTTTGTTCATCGTTCGTAAATAAGGTGGTCTCTTCAAAACCAGGTTATTATTAATTCATGTCATGAAGTACTTCACGGCAGAAGGGTCAGACTGTACGGTGTACGGATGATATTGTCCTGAAACAGATATAGGTATGAGGATGAGTCGTGGATCGTCCATATTAATCAGGATGGAATAAATTATTGGAAATTTCACCTATATTGCGTCTATAAATATTAAAGAGAAGTATGATAACATAACAAAAATAATAGTAATGAATTATTATGCAATACTGGCCAAAATTATGCGTACACTTACGAAAATCGGATTAAAAACAGACTTGTCTTAGAAAAAGACTTACCCTGCGAAAAATTAAGAAAGAAAGATATTCAAAAAACTATTAGAAAGCTTATGAAATTTCATAACGAGTGAGTCCTACTTAAACTAAGTCTTATCGATAAATAGGTACCGAAATAGCATGTTGCTATTTTGATATTTTCCGTCTTTGAAACATTTTCTATTCTCAGTTTGCTCTCTCTGCATGCCTTAGAGAAGTTAAAAATAATTAAAACTTCGCTAAAATAAAGTCTAAAATTTTTTTTCCAAAAGGAGACCAAGAACATAATGAAATATTTACTGGTTTTCGAATTATCATACAAAATGAGGAAGCGTTCCTAAGGCGAAAATCGTTTGGTCGAGCATTTTGTTAAGCATTTTTACATTTTTTATGATCATTGGAGAACCAGTACATATTTTATTCTGCTCTGGGTCTTATTTTAAAGAGGAGATTTCAGTCTTTATATTAGCAAAGTTTTACTTTTTTCCATTCACTTCCCTAAACCTTACAGGGAGTAAAACTTGGTCATTATTTAAATTTATTCTTAAAAGTGTCTTAAAAGTAACATTTAATGATACCACCCATTTATCTTCAGCATTTTACAGTGTCAAATGTAATTTCAATTAATTCAAATTAGATAAAAAGAAAAAAATTAGGATCACGATTACTGGGACGTCAAGTGCTGAAAAATGTGTGTCACACTATCGGTAAAGATTGTGTGTTTACTTTCAAAAATCGGATTAAAAACAGGCTTATTGAATTTCCCGTCGATTGAATCCTACTTGAATTATTTTCGGTATTTAGGGCCGAGATTGTATATGAGAAAGTCCGACCTTTTGGCGCTTTTGACAGATTTTCGATTCTCAACTTCCACTCTCTGTATGCTAAATATATGTAAATGAAAAAATGAAACTTTGCTTAATCAAATTCTGAAATGCCCTCTTAAAAATGAAACCAAGAACGAAATGAAATGTTTCATGGTTTTAAAATTATCACAAAAATTTTTCATTTTAAAGAGAAGATTTCAGTCTTTATTCTAGCAAAGATTTAGTTTTTTTCCATGCACTTACCCTAAGCGTGCAGAGAGTGGAATTTGAGAATAGAAAATTGTTCAAAAATGGAAAATAGGTCGTTCTCTCTTACACGCTATATCGGTCTCTATTTACCGAAAATACTTTAGATAGGGCTCAATCCTCGCTAGGTAGTGTTTTTGGTGGGATATAAAACTTTCGAAATTTTTTGTTTCAACTTGAATGAATTGTAATTTCTTGCAGCTTGAAATTCACCATTTGAAGAAACTCATAAACATTAGAAAAATTATATTATTGCACATGTTATTTAAAATTTAAGAAAAAATTACAATTTGAACTAGTTTTGCATTAACTTTGTAAAAAATTGACAAAATGACTTCATCCTACATTCATTTGATTCAATCAACCAAACTTCAATCAATCACAGTAATAAAATCAGTCGCAGTAATCTTGACGTTACCAATAATCGTGAAACTTGATTCTAATTTGAATATATCGTTTAAAAATATGTTAAAAGTAACATTTAGTGATACAACCCATTTATCTTTAGCATTTTATAGTGTCTAATGGAATTTCTATTAATTAAAATTAGATGAACAGCAAAAAATTGGCGTCACGATTACTGGAACGTTTAATGCTAAAAAGTGGGTCTCCACATATAGTACTAGACACACTATTAGAAATGTTTGCAATTTTAGTATACTTACGTATACTAAATTTCTTTTATGAAGTTATATGTATATTAAATTAGTTAAGTATACAGTAAGTTTCTTTCACGTATATGAATTTTATAGTTTCTGTATACTAAAATTCATATGCGTGTTTACTATATTCAGCTGCGTAAGCGCGTTTTGATTTACGCGACTTGGGCAACGTGGCCGGTGGCATTTGTTTGACTTCTTTGTAATGCTAAAAAGTTTCGGCTTCTTTCTACGAGGATATGCGAAGTCTTCTCTTTAAAAGGTATGCTCAATTTATCAACGTCAGTGTAGCTTAACCATATGATTATTTGAAAATTAAAACTTTGTTCTTTAATTTCATTTTTCATCTGATCATGTTTACAGATGATGAAGACGGAACCAACGCGAAACGGAACGCGTGTACTGAATTCAGTATATGCGTATACTAAATTTTGTACATATAAAAGCGTATATATACAATATATAAACGTATTCTAAATTCAGTATACATGTATACATGTATACTGAATTTAGAATACGCGTATACTAAATTTCATGTACGTGCATACTATATTCAGTATATGCATATACTAAATTTACTGTACGCTGCTATACTAAATTTAATTTCATGTTGTGCATTCTTGCTTCAATTACATGTATACTAAATCTAGTACAGATTTTTCTAACAGTGGAACACAAAATGAGGGGGTGAGAGCTTAAAAAATAAAAAACACATTTTTTTCACCACCCTAATATCTATGTTTATAAGTTTTGAGCAAAAAGTTAACTAAAAAGTCAATTCTTATATAAAGGTATCGCGATGAACTGCAGTTTTACGATGCACAGCAGAAGGGCGGATGGGTCTACGACATCGTGGCTTATAGACTATGGAAATGAATCTTCAGAATACGGAAACACGTTGGCTGACTATAGAGCGGCCTATCCACTGAAAGCATCCGAGAAAAGCAAGAGCCATAATAAAGCACATACAACCGCAAAAGGATGCATCGTAAAGCGTTACTTGCGCTTTGCATGCATTTCTTTTTACATCTTTTTACTTGCCTTTTCACCTATACCGCATTTTTCAAATTTCATAAAACTACCAGAAAATCGCTATTTCTATATTTTACTTTTAAAACATATTAATCCACATTCTTAGACATGTTTTTTGTAAAACATAGATTGTCATAAGTCGGTCAAATATTATTGAAATTGTTTGAAATTTGGTAAACATATTAAGCATACTCTAGGGATGAAAACAAAATAATACAAAATTTGTAAATGACCTATTGTTTAATATTATTAAATTGCGAATTTACCACGATTTATCACGTTTTTCTAATCTCACCACCAAAGTGTATCAAGAGAACTTTAGATTTGAAACAACTATCAGCAATAAAGTTTTTTTATATAGTTGAAATAAGATTTCTGGCAAGTTTTAGAAAAACGCATAAAAAATTGGCGGAAATATGTACTTTGCATAGTATTGGACTTCCCACAACTCGTCGCGGACTATTTTACAAAGTACATATTTTGGCCAATTTTTGAAGAATCTATTTAAAACTTAATAGAAATCTTCTTTTAACTATACAAAACAACTCTCTCGCTGAAAGTTGTTTGGAATCTGAGGTTCCCTCGATACTTTTTGTCAGCGAAACTAGAAAAACGTGATTAACAATTGGCGTTTATTTGCAATTGAATATTATTAAACAAAAGGTCACTACCAAATTTTTTATAATTGTGTTGTCATCCCTAGAGTATACTTGGTATGTATACCAAATTTCAAGTAGTTTCAACAATATTTGGCCGAGTTATGGACAAGTCAATTTAGAAAAAAATTAGTTTTGCGAATTTGAAAATTTCCATTTATTGAGACCCGAGAGCCAACGCATTTTAAATTATAACAGGAGACATATGTAATTGTTTTGAACAAATATATAAATATATGAAACGAATTCCCCAAAGGAATTTTTATTCGATATTAATATTTGTTCAACATTTCCACGAAACGTACTCGCTAAATTTTAATGAGTGAAAATTAACTGATGAACAGTTTTTTTCATGATTATAATTAGTCACGATTTACTGAAATTTCAGTAATTTTTTACTTCAGTGTGGCCCTGATTTTTCCCTGATTTTTCCCTTATCAATTTTTTATATTCCCTGACCATTATTATTCAAAGACCAGCATTTTAATCTTGTAACTTTTTTAAGATTGAAACTTTTATGAATGGAATAAAAAAATTATTTGATATTGATATTAAAAGAAATTTAAATTATTCATTTAGTTGAATTCTCGACCAAAAAGGTGACTTGTTAACAAAATAGTTCAATTTTCAATCAAATAGTTGAATTTTTGAACAAATTGTCGAATTTCCAACCTACAAAGATAAATTATCAACATACTGGTCGAACTTTAACAAAAAATTTGACTTTAACCAAAAGCAGCTGCATTAACAACCAGAAAGTTGATCCTGAATGCAAAAGAGACAAATTTTCAAAAAAAGTTAATTTTCTACAAAAATAGTTAAATTTTCAACCCAAAAAAAAAAGAATTTTCATAAAAATAGTTGAATTTTCAAACCAGAAAGGATGATTTTATAACAATATTATTGAATTTGCAAACAAATAATAAACTTTTGAACTAAAAATATAATCTTTAGGAGGAAGCAGCCGCAAAAAAAAGAAATAGCAGCAAAAGTACAAGGCAAATTAATTACTAACAAGAATATTATATTAGGATGGCCACAATTTCCGAATTGGAAAATTCCTGAATAATAAAATTCCTGACATTTTCTGATACTACCGAACTGGAAAATTCCTGAATACTAAAATTCTCGAATAATTTATAGTATTACCGAAATGTAAAATTTAGGAATAATAAAATTCCTGACATTTTCTAATACTACCGAACTGGAAAATTCCTGAATAATAAAATTCCCGAACAGTTTATAATATTACGGAACTGTAAAATTCCCGAATAATAAAGTTCCTGCCATTTTCTGATGCTACCGAAATGAAAAAATTCCTGAATACTAAAATTCTCGAATAATTTATAGTATTACCGAAATGTGAAATTTAGGAATAATAAAATTCCTGACATTTTCTAATACTACCGAACTGGAAAATTCCTGAATAATAAAATTCCCGA
>JAABKJ010011291.1:0-10777 GCA_011634705.1 Andricus grossulariae
CCAAAAAATGTAAAAAATAATCGTATTTTCTGATTGAAATGTAATAGTTCGTCACTGTTTGGAGAAGTAAATTTTTTTTAAAACATTATGAACTTATTTAAACAATTACTTATTGTTTATTCTTAAAATTTCTAAAAATTGACCCACAGACGTCCAGTTTTTTCTCAAATTGGTATCCTAAGCTACTTTTTGTTGAATAAGTATATAATTTTGATACGTTTCTTCTGATTTTTAATAAATTTCTATTTGTTTAAACAATTTTGATTTGCTTAAGTAGTTTTTTTCGATAACTTTAAAAAAATTAAATCAAATAAAATACATATAATTATTTTCCTGACTGTATAATGTATAGAAAGAATATATTAACCATTTTTTAATTGTTTAAACCAATATAATATGTTCAAACAATTTCTTTTTCAAAAATACTTTCAAAATCGTATTTTCTGAATTAAACGTATTCTGCACATTTACTAATGCAAATTATGATTCAAGTTTCAACATATTGATTTTTTACATTTTCATACTCGTTATAAACATTAGAACGTGTCGCTGATTTTTGTTTTAGCTTTATAAGATTAGCTTATACGAAGACGATATAGCTTTATACGAATCCTTACGGAGCATTTGATTGGTTCACTTTCTTTGAGATGCGCGTTGAAAGCAGTGCTCCCAATTTGGCTCCCCAGCTTCACTGCGCATGCGTTATATCAGCAGTCTCATTAGCTGTACATGGCGCGCTTTTTTGAAACTATTACATGTGTGAATCAATTTTTTTATAATAAATCATCATTGTGGAAATAATTATTTGTTTGTACTCTTCACCAATAAAAGATTGATTTTAAATTCAAAGGAAGGAATCCTTTTTTCACCAATGTAAATTTTATATAATTAATAATATTTTTTTGTACTTTATGATTATTACATATTGCAAAAAATTGATTTCCATATTTAATCATTTCAAATAAGCGCGCGATCAAAATCCAATAAGTCTGTTGGTGCGACGCATGCGTATTGCGGTCCGGGAGCCAAATTGGGAGTACTGGTTGAAAGAACATAGTTCGTTGGATCATGTAAATGTAACCGTCGGTAGTCCTCGTTCCTTCAAACTCTAAGCGATCAATTGGTTAAAAATGGCAGAAACTTCAAATTTGAGAGAACAACTATTTTTGATCGATCATGAAGATCAGCAAATTATTGGAAACAAGCTTCCAAGTAATCTTAAAATGTTAAGAGTCTTGTTCTACAATACGAGATGCGTCAAACTTAATTTGAGATGAAGTGCTCATTTGGTCGTTGGCAAAGTTAAAATTTTATGGGCAAAAACGTGCATTCCTACACGAGATCAGCTAAAATGTGTAAAGAGAGTTGAAAGTTTATATAAGGAATATGGAGACATCCAAAAGAGAGCAGGAAATGATACGCCAGCTCAAAAGAAGAAGGAAGAATATTTTAAAACAAAATTGGATAAGCTTTTTGATATTGCTAAACAAGGAGTAATAAAGGATAGCGGAGTCTCACAGAATGTCGAAACATTTTTAATGAGTCAAAGAAAGGAAGAGCGAGAAGAACATCTTATTTCGGTACTCAACTATAAGCAAGTATCAGAGAAGAAACGAGAAGAACTAATGGACCCTCTTTCGGAAGTGTTAGAAAAGTAGGAAAAAGCGTGCATGTCAAGAAGTAGAAGAAATGGGTAAGATTTATTTAATTTTTTACTAATTACTTCAAGTTATTGAAGTTCTGAATTAATCGAAATATTTCCTGCAGTATAGTCTTTTCAATAAGAATCTCTTCTTCACTGAATTCTTTGAAAATGCGATATTTTTAATGGCTGCCTGCAGAAAGTGCACGAGAGTGAAAGAAATGGAGAACGATGTTATCTCTCGATATTATCCAGTCTCGATTTCGTGTCGTCCGCTCGGGCGTGATTGGAGGTCTACGGCCAACTTTAATTCAGTTTGTAAAATAGCGTCGTCTTCGGATAATATGGGAGAAAAAACGAATCGACCTCAAATACCGCAACATTTTTGGTATTTCGCTCATGCTCTATGGACGCCGAATAACGAATTTTTCGTACACTCGCTGTTAAAAATAGTATGCACAACTCATAGTGGATCGACAGATTCACAAGCTTGAAGCTCCTTTGGGATTTTCATGAAATATTTGTGAAAGCTTTCTTTAATCTTTGTTTGTGAAATATTTTGTGTTCGTTCAAAATCACTGAAATCTTTTGAAATCTTCCCAAATTTGTTGAAACCTTCTGAAAGTTTAAGATCTTTGAAATATTTGTGAAATCTTTCGTATTCGCTTGAAATCATTGAAACCTTTTATATTAGCAGAGACGAAATTAAAAACTTATAGAATTATTCACAATACTAAAGTCTGTTCATTTCCATCAATAAAATGATTGGTAAAGTCTACAAAAAATGCCTAGAAATTTCTTTATTTATTCTGTAATGAGTAAAAGATAAATTATAGCTTGATAAATAACAAACTTTTCAGTAACAAGATTTCTTCTAAACGAGATGTTTCTTTTATAATAGACTAAATGATTTAAATTACTTTTCGTACTTCAATGAAATGACTGTTTGAAAACAAACAAAAATTAATTCAAGGTTCAAAAAAAAATCAAGGAGAATTCCAGGTTTTCGAGGACGCTGGACACCCTGAAGAAAGATATCGTATCAGATTTATACGGGCTAAACAATTTTTGAGGCCGGGAGAATTTTTTCCTCTAGAAAAGTTATTAAAAGTTATAAAAGTCAAGTTATTCAGGTGTAAAGAAAAAATTTGGAGTATTTTGAGAAACAAAGCACAAAGCATATTTCGTCCCCGAGAGATTCTGCGACTTCAAGTGTAGAACTCATCTGAATTGGAATGGATAAAGTGCAATCCCCAAATTGATTTGATTCTACATAATCGAGTACAACTAGCATCTTTCAGTAGCAGTGGAGGCGATAACTTGAATGCTACGCTCTCATCAGTATCCTCATTGAGTGAAGAAGCAGAGCTCGCTGACAGCGTTGAAATAGAAACGATGCAGATGGATGAATTTCCTGGTTCGTCTGGTGCTGCAGGGTGAAATAAAATTCAAATTATATCTCCAAGACTTGCAGCAGCTTTGATGCTACCAAAGTAAGCGACAGACGAGTAGTTCACGTATTTACGGCAGTGGCAGACTCACTCAGAGTTCCGCTTTCATCTGCTGTTATTAGTGAATCGTCCGTACGCAGATTTTCTGAACTATCTAGGTCTGAATATATGCAAGAAGTCGGAGAAATCTGCAGTAAATTTTAAAATAAAGCAGCTGTCGTCGATTGAAATGGAAAGGTGCTCCCCAGGGTAGGTCGAAAATAACCAATGTCAGAAATGGCAAACAATACCATGCCTAAAAGTAGTGCATTGGGACCCCGATGAAGTGTACTGAATGTGGAATCGATCGATTTAAATCTAGGTATCGCGCGCGAGCAAAATAGGTTTAAGAACATTATTATTTTATGCAGAATTTTTAAGTTTTTTTTTATTTCAATTTATTTTTTATTTTTGGGGTTGCCTAGAGTCTTTTCAATTTTTGCCAGATTTTAATATACTATTCTGCAAGAGATAATCATGATTTAATATGCCCTTATTTTTAAATTTTATTTTTCGCGCCCATAAAAACTTCAAAAAAATTTTGTTTAGAATTTGAGGACTTTCTTGTGTGACCATAGTGCTCCTTGTATTAACTGGGAAGGATCAGGTCAACAGATTGCCAATAATTATAACTGCTGCAGGAGGGTAATTGTTTCTTGGAGCCCCAGAAGAGCTGAGGCGGTGTATGAAACTCTCGAAGAATGGGGCCTCCTTGATGTGGTACAAGCAACCTGCTGCGATACAACAGCTTCAAACACCGGCCAACGCAACGGTGTTTGTCGATTATTGGAAAAAGCTATGGGACGAGAGCTTCTATATTTAGCTTGTCGACATAATGCTGAGGAAATACAGCTGAAAGCTGTTTTTGAGGTAAAGTTTGGAAAAAGGTAAGGTCCTACCGTGCCAATTGTCAAGAATTTTCAAGATTCCTGGAATACCATGGAATACCACCTACCTAATCTCAGCAAATATAAATTTGGAGTAGAAGATCAACTTGTGAGAGATGCTTTGGAAGGTGAAACTGACGAAATTGTCACTTTTGTAAGAAAAAAATTTCAGGGAAAGCACTGCAGGGAGGACTATCGAGAATTCTTGGAACTTGTGCTTATTTTCTTGGGAGTAATGCCACCACGAGGAATATCTAATCGTATTCCGGGAGCAATGCATCATGCCAGATTTATGGCAAAAGTTATTTACATGCTAAAAGTGTTCCTTTTTCGAAAAGAATATCTCATATCTGCAAGTGATTTAAAGTCCTGCTGTGGCGTTTGTATTTTTATAGTGCGTATTTATGTTCAAGTGTGGTTCAATGCCCCATGTGCTGCTAAAGTGCCTACTCAGGATCTTGAACTGATCAAGAAGGCTCACAAGTTCGCAGAAAATGAAAAAGAATTTCCAAAGCGGTTTTGCAAAAACTCAGCGGATATCTCTGGTATCTCGTACCAGAAACAGCAGCACTGGCGTTTTTTAACGAGGAAATACCTGCAGAAAAGAAGGACATCATGATAAAGGCCTTATCGAAGAAATATAAAGAATGTGACGAAAATATCAAACGTCTGGAACCAAAGAGCATGAAACAATTATTGGACAAGGAAAGTGAGCACTTCATCACGGCGAATTCACGTAACTTTTTTTCGCAATTTGGAATCTCGACATCTTTCCTTCAATAAAACGCATCAGAATGGATGAAGAACGAAGATTACTTGCGAGGCTTAACAATTGTTAAACATTTAACAGTAGTGAATGATACTGCCGAAAGAGGTGTTAAATTAATATCGGATTTTAACTGCTTGATAACAAGAACTGAGGACCAAAAACAGTACTTACTGCAAGTAGTAACAAATTATAGAAAACAGTTTCCAGATGTCAGAAAGAAAACATTGTCTTCTGCCAAAAAATAATATTTTGTGATCAGTGTTGTAATTAGACTGCATATTAAATGGATTTAGATTAAATTTCATTATAGCATTTGAAAGTCTTATGAATATCAATCTGTATACTGGCAGACAAAAAAAAATATATTTACGATATAATTCTATCTGTAATATTTTATATTATTGATCCACATTTTTTAATAGAAAACTGCTTGAACAAATCAAAATTGTTTTAACAAATAAAAATTTATCAAAAATTGAAAGATATGTATCAAAATTATATAATTATTCAACAAAAAGTAGCATAGGATACCAATTTGAGCAAAAACTGGACATCTCTGTGAAAATTTTCAGAAATTTTGAGAATAAACAATAAGTAATTGGTTAAATTAGTTATATTTTTTTAAACAATAAAAAATTGTTTAAAAAGTCTTGAGAAATATTAAAATTATCCATTAGTAATTATTTGTATAAAAAAGACGACGAAAATTGCTAAAAAGTAACAATAATAAGTAAGAATATAGTTTTTTTTTAAATTTTTTTATCATATTTTGGGCGCTGTTGGGGGTAAAGGTGGGTTAAAAATAAAAGCTATTAGTATGGTTTTATCTCATAGGTACTCCTCTTCAATCCCGAAAAAAGTTGGCACGTTTCGATCAAATCCTGAAGTATGAGTTCAATTTTTCGAAAATCCGAAATTTCCCCACGTTAATTCAATGGGATTTTGAAGTTTCGAGAAAAAAAAATTAGGAACTTTTTTTCTCCGGAAATGTAAACTTTGTATGGGGGGGGGGCTGTCCCTCTATCGTGAAAATCGTTTTTTGACCACCCTAGTGTATACACTTCGAGAGGAAAACACTGAACAGGAAATGCTAAGCAGCAGTAAGACTTGTCAAATAAAGGACAATGAAAATTATTAAACATACCTTCTCTCAGTTGCCAGCTCTCAGGTGACTGACACAGTGTTTGTGGTTCATCGGAAACTGTCGGATGATAACAATCGACCCCTATAATATTTTTTGAACTTCTTTTCACTACAAAAGACGTTACGTTAAAATTGTACTTTAGTAGATGTTACCCTGAACTTGGTACGGTTTGACCGAATTTCTGGCCAAACTGGAAGTCGGTCGCAATTTATACTCTACATATGTACTAGTCGTGTCCGAATATATACACAAAATTTCATCAAAATCGGAGTGAGTACGGATTTCGCGGATTCTGGACAACCTCTTTTTCTCTTGAACTCTTTCTTTCATTATATGAAAAACTACCATGCCATTTCACATTCCCTGAATAATATCTGATTAAGCTGAAAATTGCAGGGCATGTTCGCCTCATGTAACTTCACGAAATTTGGGGTTGAAAGCCTAACATTTTTAACAGCGGAAAATAAGGGCTACGCTAGTGTCTTGATGTTCATTATTATACTTGCCCGTCATGGAGGTAAGGAGTGAGTATAAACAAAATTATTTACTTGAGATACAGTCGCTCCTCATACATCGCAACCTATCAACTTTTTGAAATATAATTCCTCTCGTGTAATTTAATCATTTACCCACTGACATACTGCAAAATTATTTTCCTACATATATATTTTAATGTAGGATTAATAATAGGTGTTTAACACTGTGAATCGACAATCCTAATAGTCAGATAAAAAATTGGAGTAAGACGGTTTTGTTAGATTGAGATTATCTTTTCTTATTAACTAAAGCAAGCATCATAATTTATTAATGACACACCCTCTTTTAGCTATTTATTTATCAAGTGCACCTATTTTTAAAGATTGCTGTAACTGCACTTAAATCAAATCAATGAAATAGATTAATACTACTATTGAATTGACATACTTACATCGTTATAATCAAGGAGGGAATATAAGTCAATCTTGTCGAATACGATCGATCCTTGAAACGGATCCATAAGCACTTTCGCTGGAATAAAGACGTCAGACCATACCGATATTCGCACATCATTCACTATAAAGTTGGATTAATTCTTGAAAACTTTTTTACGTGACGTTTGATCGATAGCACGAACCGGAGAAAATTCTTCGGGAACCAAAACGCAAGTTTCCATAATAGAGGCTGTTCACGAAGCTGATTTGTACAGACTAGACGCTCTTATCCAATCGACTCGAAAATAATCCAAATCTGGTTACCGCATGAGTCATGAGTCGAGTTTTCCGAAGCGATGCAAGCTGGGATTGAATCGAAAATGTTCGAATCGACTCTACACGTGAGTCTTAACTCGAATTTTCTTACCCGACTCTAGGTGTAATTGAATCGAAAAATCCGGCTCCACTCAGCACATGACTCACGAGTCGTATTTTCCAAACCGCTTTAATCTGCAGTAGAGCCGACAAAATCCAAATCAAATCACCGCGTGAGTCGTGAGTCAAATTTATCAAATCTCCTCAAGCTCTGATGGAATCGAAAAAAATCGGAATTGAATCAGCTATTTATATATAGTTACATTTTATTGAATCGACGTATAAGGCAAATAATAAATAAATCGGTTTTAGAATTTTGAAAGATGCAGCAATATATGTATTTTTTTTTTAATTTAACTTTTAGATCAAATTATTTGTCTGGCAGTAATTATTTGAGATGTCGTGCTTTTTTATCGTCTTTATAACATGTGCTAATTTTTGTATTTTTATCATTATATACATGCTGCGAACCTTACAGTAGCGAACTCACGGAGAGACTTTGGAATAATACAATGTAAGCGTACCACGAGTCTACTAAGACCCAAAGAGTGGAGTTGTCTCCACAATAAATGGTGCGATGTTTTTGAATGAAGAAAATTAGGATGCATAAGTTATGAAGACAACTCATCCCCTTTCTGAAGCCTGACCATGATGCGAGGATTAAGTTTAATTCAGTTGCCCATAAGACCAATGGATCATAACTAACCCACGTAGCACACTCCCCGAAAAAACCTGTTCTTTTCTTGGGATTTGGTCCATGATATCGGATGAAAAATCCAGGTCTGTCCTAGGTTTAAGCCTACGCTTAATCCAAGGTTCAAACATAAGTTCACGACCGCCTAAATTTTTAATTAAAAAAAAATAATAATTGAATATTTTTTAACCCAATTTTGAAAAAGAATGTCGTATTAAAAAAAACAGTATTATTTGAAGAATCCAGTAAAAAATTGATAATTTTATAAAATCTCATAAAAGAGTCATAAAATCTGGTTAAAAAGTGGTAAATGATTTTATTTTATTTTTCAAATTTCTCTTACATAATTTGTGAGACACAAAAAATAATCAAAGTTTTTATCATTTTTTATAGCATAGCTACTAAGAATTTGAATAATATTCGAAATAATAAATAATATTTTATACTTCCACACAGCGGGATAATGCAATGGCAAGCCTAATTCATGTTCGCAACTTAGCTCCGACTGAAATTCATTGCGATTAATTTCTCTTGCGAGAAGAGGTCGCACCTAATGCGCTATAAAGCTGTTTAGTTCTAAACTAGGATCCGCGGAACTAAGAGCATTAGTTCCAAAGTAAGCAGCTGTGCATCGCATCAGGTGCAACTTCTTCTCGCAAGATAAATGAATCGCCAAGTATATAAGTTAGAGCTAAGTTGCGACCACAATTTATGCTTGCCATTACAATCGAACGTTTTTCAAATTCTTGATAGCTATGCTATCAAGGAATAAGAAATAATTTAATCATTTATTGCTTCTCACAAATTATGGAAAAAATTTTAAAAATAAATGAAAATCATTTGTCACTTTTAGCTAGAATTTATGACATATGAAATTTTCTAAAATTATCCATTTTCCACTGGATTCTTTAATCATTAACATTTTGGGTAAAAGCATTACATTCGTCGTCAAATTTACTTCAAAATTGATTAATTTTCTTCTAAAAGAAAAAAAAAATGGGTGGACACTGGACATGAATCTATATTTCAACCTAGGTATAAGCATAGCTATAAACCTAGGAAAAACCTGGTTTCCTTTTCCAGCCACTTGGATCAAGTCCCAAGAAAAGACCAGGTTTTTTGGAAAGTGTGCTGTGTGGGTAACTTACGTAAAAATTGTCGCGATGCAAGTCACAAGGGTGATTGGCCTATAACGATCCACGGCTAGCCTCGATTAAGTTCAACGCAAAAGTACTTGCACATCCGATTTCTCTTTTGTACGTGTCTCAAAGATGGCCCCTGGTTATTATAAACCAAGAAAGAAAGAAATCGTACTACGTGTTTTCGAGAAAAAAGATTATTTCATATTTCACAATTAAAAATCTGATTTGTCTCGAAAACGACGCAAAATATGAATATTATAGTTAGCAGTTGAAAATTGTTCAGCCTCCTGAAATCTACTGAATTGTACCCTTTTCAGATGTTTATATTTTTTAATTCGATAAATTTTTCCAAAATTTAGAATAATCGATAGAAATCCACTAAAATAGCATTTAGTTTAACGAACTTCAACATTTTGTTTTTAAAAATGTTGGCTTTTAGTTCACTGACTATGTAAAGAACATGTTCCATCAGATTATTAAGGTTCCTGAGCTTCAATGTAAAAAAAATAGGCTCTCATCTGTAAAATTGAATAAATATAATTTTTTCCGATTCAAAATCTCATGTTTCACGAAAACGAAACAAAATAGGAATAAGAATTTATAGTTCAAAATTGTTTCCTTTCCCGAAATATATAAAAATGTATCCTTACCAGATGTATATTTTGTGTATTTTAACAAAACATTTGAAAAAAAAAAAAATCTATTAAAGCGACTAAGATAGCATTTAGTTTTACGAACTTCAAGCATTTATTTTTAAAAACTTTTTTTTTAGTTGAGATCAATATACTTATTATACGCGACTCGCATAGAGCGAAATTCTTTTAATATTTATTATAAAAACCCTCTCGCATACGACGTTTATCCATTCAGTTGGCAACCATTTTAGATATTAGGCCTTTAGACTCTAAAGAGTAAGAGAGACAGAGAGAAAGACCGATACGCCATCTTGCGGACAAGGTAGGAAGAGACTTTCTTATCCCAGGCATGGGCTTACCTACGAACGTAAGTATTTACATGTCAGGGAAAGAAAGGTACGCTTCCTTCACGTCAGCCGAGTGGCAGGACCGGGTGCAGGAGAACACCGCGCGGACAGCGCCATAGAAACTCAAGCACGAGCATCTCCCTCCAATCGATCCTTCCTACTCCGGCCAGCCTCACGCGACACCGCGGGTTTAAAAAGGCGCGCTTTGCCACGGAACGGCACATGATCACAAAATACTTGGTCTAGCCTTAAGCTCTCCCAGTTTCGTCCCCACTCGCGCTCTACCACAGCCAGCCATTCGGTTACCATAGGAACCGTTTGCGTCTCGGTCTTCACTCAAAATTGAATTTTCAACCAAACAGATGAATTTTCAAATAGAATACTGAATCTTTAAGTATAATAATTAAATTTTCAACCAAACAGAGAAATTTTCAACTGGAATAGTGAATCTTTAAGTAAAATAATTGAATTTACAACCAAAACAAATGAATTTTCAACTGGAATAGTGAATCTTTAAGTCGACTAATTCAGTTTCCTATCAAATATATGAATAAACAACAAAACAGAGGCATTTTCAACTGGAATAGTGGAGTATGAGCAGTGTAATTAATCAAATTTTGATCTTTTTTCTTCCTCCGGGAGGTTACCAAGCTCGCGAAAAAAACGCCTATTTATGGAAATTTAGATGATGAATTTTTCTCAATTATTCTCTTCCTATCGTGAAGTCTGAATCATAAGCTT
>JAABKJ010011292.1:0-10777 GCA_011634705.1 Andricus grossulariae
AATCAGAAATTTTGTAAGTTAATTACTTTTCTTGTTATTAAGCTACAAACATAGGCATGATAAGCGTACGCGGAGACCGAACAAGAAGCCTACGAAAGTCAGCCCCACCACTTACCACATAGCTGTACGTGACGGGTCCGTGAGCTCTACTGACGCGCTTAAAAGTGTAGTGGTGAGTGGAGGGGGTGCTTTTCGTAGACGCATCCCCACTACTCAAATGCTGGCTTTCGGACCCTGCTACGATCGCCCATCCTGTAAAATTCAGCTTAAACGCATCAGGTCCCTTTCTTCGCGGACCGTCACATATTAATTCTTAAAATAGTGACTCCTATTTCCATTCATTCTTACTACTATTATAATATAAATGTTACGGTCAAAGCCCGGTGAGCAGTCCATCCGCTGATCGACCGGTCGCTCCGCAGTTGGTCCAACACTCTTTAGTCCAACTACAGAGCGTCCAACCAACATTGATCGAAGTCCGGAATATGACTTTCCTATCGTGATTTCTCTTCGTACTGATTTTAATTCAACGTATTAAAATTATTGAATGTACTCGATGGATCATATTCAATGTCTAATAAGACATTTTCCAATTCTCATTGAAACGATAATACATTTTTTAAATCAATGAAGCAAGGAAATCAGAAGTTCCTTTTATATTTTAATTAAAAAACACCTTGTTGTTTGGAATTTTTCAATAAAAATGTATGGAACATAAATAACTAATTACATATTTGACATGATTGCAAAAAGCAAATTGTAAAGAAAAAGAGTCTGCTACGGCGTTTTTAGTCTTAGAAAAGACTATTGTAAGTAATACTGTTAAAATTCTGTTAGACGACGAATAATATAAATTAAATCATATAATAACTATAAATATTGTTATAAGAAACTTCATGAATAAATATTGGATTTTCTTTCTCGCTAAATGAATTTTTTTTTCATCAAACCAGTTTCAGATTTATTTAAAAGCGCTAATTGATAATAGAAATTGTCAATAAATATGGAAAATAATATTTAGGTAATGACTGATGAAAGTTTCATTAGTTTATTCAGCTTCTGATTATTTAAAATTCCATTAAAACGTTTGTTTCTTAACAAAGTAACCGTAGTGTATTTATTAATATCAAATATTTGTTTTCAAATTTAAAATGTGACATAAGTAAATTCTAATATATCAGTTGCAAAGTGAGACCAAGAAGAACAAAATATCTTTATTGGTTTTGAAATTAAGACTCAATTCGTTCAGCCGTGTCCGAAAAATTATCGAAATAACGAGCGATCCGCTGCTAAAATCCTTAAGTTAAATAAATTAAGCTACCCTGGAAACCAATCAAGAATTTCTTATATTTGGTCACATTTTGTGACTTGAATTATAGTTTTTAATTTCATAGGTGTTAATTGAGGTATATTCATTTTCAATTATGTTATATTGTTTATGAGAACTGTTCGAATAATATTTTTTTACAACGAAACTTTTCCTTGGAGAAGTATTATCCCTTAGCAGATTCACTGAATGAGAACTGACTATCAGCGTAACTTTAAAAATTATTTTTGTTCAAACAAACAAAAAGATTCACACACACCCCATCCTGCTAATTTTTTATTATTATTACAAAAAATTCTTTAATACTCAGCAGATCTTTCCCCTATTGAAAATTCCGACGTTGGAAACGACATCGTAAACGACGTCGGAAGCGATATCGTAAACGACGTTGTAAAGGATATCGTAAACAATGTTGGATCCATTTGTATGGAGAGTGTATGTCAAACATAAATTTAATCATGAAATAAAATTACTTGATTGGAAAATTTGATTTACTAAATTTATGGTTTCATAAAATTCGTAAACTTTATTATTAGATACATACATTATTTTATCCTCATTTATTATGGCCAAGGGGTTATGAATAGCCATTTTTCAAATGATGTCAAAAACATTTGGAAATTGTGATTTACAAAATTCAAAAAAATTCAAAATGGCAAACTGTAAAAAGATACTAAAAGTCATATTTACAGGGGTTGTGACATGCAATCAATCAGGTTTCTAACAACAACTTATGCGAGATCTCGTGACTACGATTTTTTAAGAAAAGATTAATGGTATGGAATGTTTTTTGCATTTACATAGAGATCCTAAACACGTGATATTCTAAAACACTCCGAGATTGGGCGTCCCCTGATTGAGGGACAGTTCTGTTTTTCTTTTCGAGTCATATCGTGAACCTCACCACTGTGCATGTTTATTTTCACCCGTGTTTCGCACTCAGCTCCTAGCTCAACATCAATTCTTAACTTATATAATCCACGAAAAATTGTATTATTATTCTCCAATATTCCTAAGACATCACCATTGGACGTTGATATTACCAGTATTTCTTCGGTTGGAATCGGCTCAGCAAATTTATTATTTCTGAACAACAAATGAATCTGTTTATCGCTAGGTAAAGTGTATCTTCGAATTTCGTATCGCACGGTCGGATTTGTTTTGAGAATGAGGCGAATAGATCTAAGTTCTTCCAGATCAAATTCTAATCCAAGTAAAGAAATACGAGTGGCAGGAGGAGACCTGGACCTGGAACGAAGAGGAAGCTGGGCAGGAGTAGAAGACCTGCGTGAAGAATGAGGCCTGGCAGGAAGAAATATTATTTATAACTATAACTAATATTCAAGTAATGAAATTTGATAAATTTTACAATAAACTAGGTTCAGATACAGATATTAGAATATATATGAAATAGATATATGAATAAAGTAAAATTTAATAATTAAATATATAAATAAAAGAGACCTTTCAGGAGAATAAGATGGTCCGCAACGAGAAGTGCCGGGTGGGCAGTCAGACTGTGAACTCAACTCTGCAACAAGAAAAAAAAGATTAAATTTTCCTTGAGTATTCTCTTTCGGCATATTTATTTTCTCCAGCATATTTTTCGTCTACGTATAGGGGGATGACCTAAGTTGATTTCTTTAACCGAAATCGCAGTATTATATGCAGGAGGGTAAAAAGGGATTGTAACATTCTTTCCCAGGGTTGATACAAAATCCAAATTTCGAAATTAAAAATTAATAATTTCTGAAAAAAGATCTTTCTCCTTAGCTCCAGTGGGATTCGAACACCACGTCCTCCGATTGCAGGTCGGGTGCTTTAACCACTAAACTACTAGATAGTTTGAAGGCAGATGCTTTTCCAGATATACGCTTTGCATAGCAAGGAGTTATGTTCTGTTATTTAGGGAGTTACCTTATATGGATACTGTTGATTTCTGGTTTCATAGTTCTTGAAAATTATCTACATATGGTCGATCGTTACCAACATCGATGATAATACAGATTTCACCCAATTCCGAAGTTCCCTGACTTTCATTGACCAATTTTTCATTTTCCCTTCCCCCTATGCATTTTTGTTGAGATATGAAATCAACCTCTTGTAATATTCGTCTTTCATAAAAGATTAGAATCTCCCCAAAATGGATAGAGAAGAATAAATGTGGTTAGATGGAAAACCGACCAGAAAACTGGTGGGTATTTTGGAAAGAGTATCAGAGAGCTGATAGAGGTTGTGAACGAACTACCAGAGAACTGGTGATTAAAGTTAGGGGCCTACCATAAAGCTGGAGAATAGAAGGAACAGTTCATGTACTTGGAGGATAATTGCATCCAGGATCCCGGTGCTGGTCTCTTGTCTTTTCGCTTTCGTGCGCGAGCTTTTTTATGGCCTCCATCCCACCTCAGCCAGCGCTGAATGGAGGATGGAGACCCGATCGGTGGGGACCGATGCAATGGTCCATCTCATTAGGGACAACAGTCATAAAATTTTATCACGGGTCATACACAAATTGCGAAGGACAATTAGGGGACGGGGATGTAAACTATTACTGTTTCTTATGAGTATTGCATTTTCAACCAAATAGACGAACTTTTAACCAAGAAGATTAATTTTCTACCTAGAAAGACGAATTTTTAGAAAAATATATGGATTTTCAACCAAAAAAGTTAATTCCCAAGAAAAGGGTTGAATTTTAAATCAAAAATACTAATTTTCTACAAAAAATTTAATAATCAACACAAAATTATAAATTTCCTGACAAAGTAGTTGAAATTTCAACCCAATAAAGACTAATTATCAACAAAATTTATGAATTTTTAACCAAGAAGATTAATTCTCTACCAAAAAAGAAGAATTATCAACAAAATACATGAATTTTCAATAAAAGTATTAAATTTTCAACCAAATAATTGAATTTGCAACGAAAATTGATGAATATTTAACGAAAAAATGAATTTTCAACCAACAAGATCAATTTTGAAATAAAAAGATTGGTTTGCCACCCAAAAGAAGAATTTTCAACAAAACACATGAATTAATTATTGACCTAATAGTTGAATTTGCGACTAAAAAAATGATTTTTCAAGCAACAAGATAACTTTTTTTGAACAAGATTAATTGTTTTCCAAACAAAATGAATTTTCAACAAAATTCATAAATTTTCAGTAAAATAATAGTTAAATTGTTAACAAAAGAAATAAATTCTCAACCTGAATACCTACTTTCAACCAAAAAGAATAATATTATTTGACAAAAGACAAATTTTCCTGAGCTTCTAAACAACACAGATTAATTTTCAAGCAAACAGTTGCATTCTTAGCCAACAAGAGTAACGTTTTACCATAAAAGATACATTTTCAAACCGACAAGACGATTTTCAATAAACCACTTGAATTTCCAAGACAAAAATAATAATATAAGCGTAATTACCGTTCCATATGGTACGAATTCTTTATCAATAGGGACACTTATCAAATTCAATTTGTGTAAACACGAAAATTCTGGATTTCCCCGAAATAAATTCAGATTAAATATGTGCTTATTTCAGAAGAACACAAATTTCCCCGAAATAAATTTATAATAAATATGTACTCATTTCAGAAGAACACAAAGTTTGAGAGGAAAAAGCCATTGGGATAGAATGTAGATCAAATAGCACAACTTGAGATTTGCACATGGTTAAAATAAATGTTCCTAAAATTATAGATATATCATTATATTCACCAATAGAATTGAGGAAAACCACCAGGGATGAGACTAGAATATAAGCCATCTTCATTTTTTCTTATTAGAAGAAAAACTGAATAATTGAACTATGTGAAGGATTTGGTTCGTGGCTGATGAATATTCTAGTATTTCACTCGATTTTATAGTCGTTATCTCGTATAGCTTTTGCGTTGCGGTTGTCCTTCAAAGATATTTACATTTGATTACTGTGTTTATTACATTCGTTTGAACTGATATCGCTATTTGTATATCATCTTACGTTTACGCGGAATTCATCGTTTGATAGAATTTTTCAATTTAACCCAAATTAAGTCCCTTTTATGGCCTTCGACTATCAGAAAATATCAAGGGCGGATCCAGAAAATTTTTCGGATGGGGCGGTTGTGAATTTTTCTTAAAGAATGTATGTAAAAGGGTATGGGGGTGGCTCCCCCAACGATTTAAAGGAAATTAAATGTGATAAGGCAGTGGCAGGCTGGCATGTATTATCAGCCAGGAAACCCTGTATACGTCTCCGTCGTTTGGCGCCCCCTAATGCATTCGATAGTGCCCAAAAGAGATTATACTTTTAAACATGTATATTTTAGATTATAAAGTATTATGCTTCCTGTTTATATATGATATAACAATACTTATACTTTTTTTATAATACTTGTAACCCACCTCAACAATAATCATTACAATGTCCACTCGCATTTATTACGCATCTGCGCATGTCCATCTTGGCAAGCCACGTAGTATTTACGACTGGTAGAAAGTTCTAGAAGCGCTCATCGATACAGTTAGTTTCGCCAGTCTCGTCACGACGTTAGTTCTCATCACCTGCTCGTCCTAGTCTCATTGAACCTGAATCGCACGAAATGTACATCAAACTGAGCTGCCTTTGAAGCGAACTTGTAGAAAGGAAGAAAAGATTTCCAAGGAAATCCGAAAAGACGATAAGGAAGAGTTCTACGGAATTCAGAAGGATGAGTTCCACTGAACTCATGGCAAACTCTGGATCTTACAAAGACTCGTTAAAAACGAGTAAGTAAGCAAAATAATCTGTCAGGTTGGATGCATCAGCCCTATACTACTATTTTTTCTATAAAACATCAGAGATGAAACACATATTGGGAACGTCATATAGACAGTAAAGTTCAAGAGCACGCAGCAAACCGCGATAAGTATCAGAAGAAAACGAGAAAGCAGTGATCAGCGCTGCAACGCAACGCAGCAGCTGAGGAGAAAATTCAACGTCAAGACGTATTAATCAACGCACCAACAAGGAGTCTATGGTCTCCACTGTGAAGAAAGTGCCAACGCTCAGAAAGTATTGATAAAAATTGTACGAAATAGTGTAACAAAAATTATTATTTCCTAGGCTTACGTCGGCCCCCAATCTGAATAAGATAGCGTATCAACTAATCGAAGGCACTTAGGTAAAGATTGCTTTTTGCAAAGTTTCAGGTCGATAGCCGCCATATTGAATAAGTAATTGTTGATTATGCAAATTCGACATCAAGGGACATCTCCGTGAATTATTCGCAAATTTTTTTTTTGCGAAATTGACAATGAAAAAAATTATCAAAATTATTGCGCGCTTTTTTGAATAAAAAAAATCAGTGAGCAAAGCCGAGTTTTTCGCCGCTAAAAAGTCCCCCAAAGAGGCATATATACTAATTTATCTTAGTTTTTAAACAAAATGGACAATACTTGAAAATAACGATAATTGAAATTCCGTGGTTTCGATGGTGTTCATCGTGAATGTGTCTTTGCCGGTTTTTGTTGTACAGACATTATTTCATTGCTGATAATTCATCAGCATTTCTAGCGATAATAATAGAAAATATTGTATATTATTCAATTGAAATAAGTATTATTTGTCTTAATAAAAAAAAAATCAAATAATATTTACGTCAGTGTATGCTCTATCTTTTTCTATGACGAAACACTAATAATAGTATATGACATAGCAACACGGTAAAAAATTTCGAACGGCTGTGGCATTTATACGTATTACGCAGAGCTCCCTCTCTTTGAGACATATGCTGTCTTATTTTAGGAGCGTTGCTGTCCCACTATGGGATGCACGAAGTGCCAAACTTTTCTGCACAGACATTTGGTGCTACGAACGGCCGCGCCTGGGGCGGCAGTGCTCTTAAAATGGAAGAACGGTCGTCTTAAATGAAAGCCGCGCTGTGATTCTCCATATAACGCAGTAGTGGGTCGTTCAAGTACCGTAACCGTTCCAAATTTCTTTTCTGCGAACTTTCGACGTGCGTGTTATGAAATAGTCCATTGTGTATCAAAGCGTGTGAAACAGATAGAGGATGTTCGGTGTACTTGACAATTTTGAATTATAAGTGAAAGGAAGAAATAGCGTACTTTGCAGTTGGGAAACTGTGAAAAAATCGCGTGCACAAATTTTTGCAAGTTTCTTTTAATCGCATCAAAGTCTACATTCAGGGTGCCCAATCTTTGGAAAAACAGGGAAAACACATTGATTTTTTTTATTAGGAAGTCACAGGAAAAACACAGGGAAAATCGACAACCATTGCACTTAGAGTTGTTTCTTAGCTCCATCTTCAGCCCGCAGGAATATTTTTCAGAACTTAAGTAAGCTTCGAGCCCTTCGTTCAAAGAGAACGAATTATGTTCCTAATTCTTGCAGAATAAACTGTTTGTATACTCTCGCATTGTTGCCTCCTGCGAGGCGCCCGTTGGTGGTGTGTTTGCGCAGGCGCGCATTCCTGGTGGGGGGACAAAAGAAGTATAGTGTGAGAAGGATGGGGGGAAGGGGGGTTGCAGTAACGTGTAGCGGCGGAGAGCGCGCACTGCTACCAACATTGTTTTTCGGCGCAGATGACATTGTTTTCTGTCAACTGGCGTGAATCCCAGTGAAAATTCGTTGGCCCACTTGACTTCAAATGAACCGTATAGTACATGATCTAAGAATACACGGTCTGGCCCCGCCAATCTCGTACCAAGTCGAATTGACCCGCAAATCGTTCATTTTGTATTTAGGTTCGGCGATATAACTTTTGTCGCCCATTGAACATAGAGATAAGTGCGGTGCACACATAATCTTGGGGCCCCTTTCGTTAGTTTTAAATTTCAAGCTTTGATCAATTATTTTTAATTTAGGCAGAGAGAAATTCAACAATCTTTTCAAAAGTAAGCATTCGACAATTTTGTAATGTGCGCAAATATACACGGAAAGGTTATATTACCGATAATACCAAACAAAATACGTTTATGTGTACGGATGACAAAAACTTATATGACCATAATACAGGCTCGAAAATGAAATATTGCATTTATTTATCTGAACTTAAAAATGCAACACAAAATTCCTTCTCTTTACTCAAAATGCTTGCGCTGCATGCGCATAAAAATCTATTCCTTCATTCTTTAGTAGGATTTTAAGAATTACTTTTTTAAATATTTGTGATTATGTACTTCAAAAATTACATTATTCTCAAAAGAATTCCTTGTCCGACCCCCCTTGATAACGCGCCATTGCATGCACGTGAAGCAGGCGTAATGTGGCCACTTCCAGCCCAGTGGCGTTCGCACATGCGCACTCCACTGCCAGGCCAACATGAACCTTTACGCCCGCTACACATACACTGCATCCTGTAGATGAAAATATGGAAGAATTGATCTTCATCTTTGAAAAAATTGTATTGCTAGACCCGACAGTCTCCCTTCTGCAAAGTAAGCTATTTCTTCCTTTTACCTTTAATCTAAAATTGTCAAGTATACCAAAAATCCTCTATCTGCTTAACATGCTTCTTTTCAAGAAGGGGGACAAAAAGAGTGATGTGTATCAAGGGCGTAAAGCTATATTGCCTTCTTTACGCCCTCGATACACAATATACCATTACTGATTTTTAATTTTCACAATTTCTTTATGTTTCACTTCAAATCTTCATGACGTTTACTAACTTCACTATTTTAAAATTGAATTTAGCGCCTTTACTTAACCAAAATGGAGAAACAGCGGGTCAGGATTCCTGGGCTTCTTATTGGTTTAACTTTTTTTCGTTGCGCATTTGATCAACGATGAGTGGATCAAAGTTTAATCCTGCTTGGCTGGACCCTAATCTGTTCCCTGAGTTCAAGTCTTGGTTACGTGAAGAGGGAAATGATCGAAAAAGTACGATGTGTGTGGTGTGCAAGAAGAAGTTCTCACTCTGTGATATGGGCAAGAGGGCCGTCACCAGTCACCTGTCAGGACAGGTCCATCAATCAAGGAGCGCCGTGGTGAAGAGTTCTGCCGTATCTCCAGCTTCATTATTCGCTCTCCGATTTCGGAGGTACCGGTAAGTGTTAAGTCATACTGTAAAATGCATCGCGTAAGGGTATACTATCGCCTTAAAAAGCATAATTGGGGTTATGGGTGAGGCGATACTCCACGCTTTATTCCAGCGCACATTCAGGGTAACTCGATGCGGGTGCGACATTTCTTTAGCAGGCGATAGTACAGCAGCAGGCGGAATATCTCAGAACTCCGAGGGGACGGTGGTAGGAAAGAGCAAATTGCAAACCAGAATTAGTTACCGCGGTATTTCTCGATGAATAATCTAAACTTCGTGTCACATCGACTTATTTTTTGCTTATCTGAGTTTTATGCGGTGCGGTCTGTTCTTAGTGTTACAATGTTCTATTCTATTTCTCTCCAAAAAATTTATTAACAAAAATGAGTTTCCTCAGAGCACGTCGGTCACCAGTGCTGCGTCAGTTGTTTGATGCCCTCACGTCCAGTCCTCGACAGCTACAAATTATTTAGCTCCTCCAGCAACTGACTTTTCGCTCCCTGGCAGCACGGCAGCGTCTTCGACCTGCGCGTCGCCCGCCCAAGCTGCATCCACCTCAGGCCTTAGTTTTTCACCTGACAGTGATGTTAGGGCGGTGGAACTCCTATGGTTATATGCAATGTATTTGCCAAAATGTTTAAGGATAGCCACATCGCCCAAAGTATGCAACTCAGAAGTACAGCGTATCTAGCATCTCGAAGCATTTAGTGGTATGCTTTGATGAATCAATGAATAAAATTACCAACCTGCAACAAATGAATGTTGCAGTAAGGTTTTGGAATAATGAGAAAAAGGAGGTTTCCACATGTTACTGGAACTCCTTGTTTATCGGGCATACCCCAACAGCGGACCTGTTGAAGGGGTTCAAAGAGTGCCTTGGAGAGGGAATTGAGGTAAAGAAACTGGTGCTGGTATCTATGAATGGCCCTCATGTCGATTGGGCTGTCATCAGGCTTTTGAAGGAGGATATGAAAAAGTTCGATGAAGACCCGGATATAATTGACGCGGGATCATGCAGCCTTCACGATTTTCATGGAGCATTTTAGCGTTGAAGATACTCCCTCCTCTGAAGGAGTATTTCAAGGAAAAAAATGTGCCCGCTGCGCGGGCACATTCTCATTGCGCGCTTCGCTCGCAAGTTTGAGCGCGCCTAAGGCGCGCGACTGTTGGTTCTCGCGCCTCATCAACAACTGTAATTTGGTGATTGTGACTTCTATTTTGTTAAAGCTCCTTTGGCTTTAACGAACACATTCTCATCACGTATCTCGTGCTTCGCACTCGATTTTGTCCTAAATCTGAACTTTTCTACACTATGTTCAACACTATTATATCAAATATATATAATATTTATTTCTGTATCTCAAGCTGGTACTGCTTATTCAGATTTTGCAAAATAATGTACAAATGTTATTTTTCATGA
>JAABKJ010011293.1:0-10777 GCA_011634705.1 Andricus grossulariae
TTAGACAACTAGGTGAATTTTCATTTGAAGAGATGAACTTTGACCAATTGGTTGAAATTTTGAATAAAAAAAGATAAATTTGCAACCAGAAATGAAATAATTGTATTTTCAATTTGAAAAATTAAGTTTTTACCAATAAAAAGCGAATTTTCAACAAAATACATTAATCTTCAAACAAATAGGTGAATTTTCAACTGAAAAGATCAATTTTTAATCATTTAGTAGAATTTTTACCAAAAAAAGATAAATTTTCAACCAGAAATTAAATAATTGTATTTTCAATTTGAAAAATTAAGTTTTTACCAATAAAAGACGAATTTTTAACAAAATACATGAATCTTTAAACAAATAGGTGAATTTTCAACTAAAAAGATAAATTTTCAATCATTTAGCAGAATTTTTACCAAAAAAAGATAAATTTGCAACCAGAAATTAAATAATTGTATTTTCAATTTGAAAAATTAAGTTTTTACCAAAAAGAAACAAATTTTCAAAAATTACCTGAATCTTCAAACAACTAGGTGAATTTTTAGCTAAAAAAGATAAAGTTTCAACCATTTAGTTGAATTTTTGACTAAAAAAGGAAAATTTGCAACCAGCAATAGAATAGTTACATTTTTAATTGAAAAAAATTCAATTATTACAAAGAAAAAAGCGAATTTTCTAACAAATGCCTTAATATTTTACAAATGAGATGAATTTTTAACTAAAATAATGCATGTTCAACCAACAAATAAATCTTTAACAAAGTAGTTCAACTTTCAATGAATTAGTTGAATTTGCAACCAAGGGGACAAATTTTCTATAAAAAAGACTAAAAAAAAAGATTAATTTTAATCCAAATGGTTGAATTTTCAACTAAAACAGATAAATTTTCAGCTCAAAATTGAATTGTTAAATTTTCCGTTAAGACAAAACTGCAACTTTTCAACATTATTCAAAGTTATTATCATCTAAAATAATAATAAATTTCTCCAAAAATTAATTTTGTTAACTCTAATTAATTATTTACCTTACTCTAATTAAAAATTGGAAAAATTGACATTTTTTGAAAAATCCGCGGAAATTGCTAAAAACAATAATAAATATTTTTAAAAAATTATGTAAACACCTAACTATCAGTATAAACTAGTATTTTATGTATTAGAAACAATCCGCAATAAAAATACCGCAAAAAATCATAGTTAACGCCAAAAAGTCGCAAAACCCATTTTTTCACTTATGGGGTTTTCTTGGTACCCTATAAAACAGACTTATGGGGTTCATATTTAAAAAGGAATCTTTCATTCGTACTCTAATTCTACTAAACAAAAATTTGATCACCCTAACGTAAATTAGGGTGGTCCAATATTTTTGTTTTAATTTTCATGAGTTTGTAAACTTGAAAACTAATAATTTTTAATGGGCAACCATATACTTAAATCTTAAATAAAAATCTTACATGGGCTTCTTTCCTGAGAGGTAAAGAATCGAATCTACAATTAGGGCTGGGACTAAATGTAGAACAATTAAGCAGAGACTGTGGAGCCACAAATATTGATTTAAAAACAACATGTGGTACCAGATGATCATTTCACTGACAACTTCAACCCCATAAACTTTATTCCACTCCATGAATTCAGCCCATGTGATTGGCTTTTGGCTAGAAGTCACACAGTTGTAAATCGGGGGGTCTTCTTCAATGATTAATTTTTCCCTCCTGAAAACACAATTGGGCGATTAAGTAATTAATTTTTTAATTAATTAATTAATTAATTAATTAATCTTCAAATAATCAAATTCCAATTCACTTTGTCCAGATTGTAGATCTGTTTCCAATCATTAATCTCGTGCTTCTTTTGATTTTTTTACGATCTTAGTTTCACAGTTTGTAGGGTAACCTTCCTACAGTGGATAATGCGACCTGCAGTGGATAATGCGACCTACAGTGGATAATTATTAATTTAAAGCCCAAATATACAAGAAATAATTAAATTGAATTTACTAACACGTATCGGTGTCTTAACTATTAGGTTTAATTAATTTATGAAAATTAATTTTGATTAATTTGTAAAATAATTATCCACTGTGGACTGTATTATCCACTGTAGGGAGGTTTCCCCTACACATTTGGGGAAAATAATAAAAAAAATTAATAAGAAAAAAATTAATATATAAATGAATGATAAAAAATTAATTAATTTAATTATAATTAATTAGTAAATTAATTAGTACACTCTAAATTTGAAGCAGTCAAAAGTGACTGATTCGAAATCAAATTTTTATTGATTCAAATAATGCGGATTCGACGACTGGCAAATCAGTCAAAAGTGACTTTTCATATCAGTCAATTTGACTCACTGATTAAATCAATCATTTTATGTGATTCAATCTCTTGGAATTTGCAATTAAAAAAGACAATTTTCCACCAAAAATATTGTAGTTAAATCTGTAAACCATCAAATTAATTTTAAAAAAGACGAATTTTTATCAAAATAGTTTAATCTTCAATCAAGTAGTTCAATTTTCAATTAAAAAAAAAGATTAATTTACAAAACAAAAACAAAACAAAAACTAATTTTTTAACACAATAGTTAAATTTTCAACTAAAAGAGATCAATTTTCAATTAAAGAGTCGAATTTTCAACTAAAATGATGAATTTTCAACGAATAAAATAAATTCTTAACAAAGTAATTGAATTATAAAAAAAATGACATTTAGTCCAAGAAGATTAATTTTCTACCAAAAAAGACGAATTTTCCACAAAATACATAAATTTTCAAAAAATAGTTAAATTTTTAACCAAAGAGATTTAAATTATAAAACAAAAATTCGATATTTCAACGTAAAAATTTTTTATTTTTAATCAAAAACAGTTGAATTTGACAATAAAAGATTAATTATAAACGAAAAATATAATAGTTAAATCTTGAAAAAAAGATATTTTAATTTTAAATAAAAGACAGTTGAATTCAACAAACAAAAGGAACTTTTAACAAAATAGTTGAATCGTCAACAAAAAACGAATAATTTTAACCAAAAGGTTGGATTTTTAAAAAGAGTAAATTTCTACCAAAAAGACGAATTTACAGCAAAATACAAGAATTATCATCCCAATAGGTTAACTAAAAACTACAAATTTTTAACCAAAAATTCAATATTTAAATTTTAAGTTAAAAAGCTTATTTTTTAACAACAAAAAAACATTTTTTTTAAATAGTTGAATTTCTAATTAATAAAATTGAATAAATGTTTGATAAAGTAGTTTTACAATCAAGTAAATAGTTGAATTTTTAACAGACAAAAAAATACATTCTCAATGAAAAATTTAATGGTTGAATTTCCAACTAAAAGCGATCATTTTTCATTTAAAAATGGAATCGTTAAATTTCCAGGTAAAAAATTTAATTTCAAAAATCGACAAAAAAAAGTTGAGCCAATAAAATGAATGTTTACAATAAAGTAGTTCAACTTTCTACCAAGTGGTTGAATTTTCACGAAAAAATGTAATAGTTAAATTTTAAGTTAAAAAAATTGATTTCCAACAAAACAAATTTTCAAAAAATAGTTGAATTTTTAACAACAAAATAAATAAATTCTCAACAAAAAATTTAATTATTGAATGTTCAACTAAAAACGATCAATTTTCACCTAAAAATGGAATAGTTAAATTTTAAGATGAAAAAAAATAATTTAAAACATAAGAAACAAATTTTGAGCAAATAAAATAAATACTTATGATAAAATAGTTCAAATGTCTACAAAGTAGTTGAATTTTCAACCAAAAATGTAATAGTTAAATTTTAAGTTAAAAAAAAATCAATAAAAACAAAACGAATTTTCGGAAACTAGCTGAATTTTCATTTAATAAAATGAGATGAATGTTTAATAAAGTAATTTCAATTTTAAGCAATTAGTTGAAGTTTTGGTAGATTTTCAGGTGAAATAAAATTAATTTTAAATAAAAAAACAACGATTCTTCAGACAATAAAATGAATTTTTATAATAGAATATTTCAAATTTCTACCAAGTAGTTGACTAGTTAAATTTTCATTTAAGAAAATTAATTTTCAAAAAAGAAACGAATTTTAAGAAAAATAGTGGAAACTTAGCCCATTAAATGAACTTTTAACAAAGTAGTTCGACTTTCAACTAAGTAGTTTAATTTTCAACCCAAATGGAACAGTTAAATTTTCAGTTAAAAACAAATATAAACTCTCAATATTTAGCCAAAATGCATTAGTTAAATTTTCAGTAGAGAAAATTAATTTCCAACAACAAAAATTTCAAAAAAAAAGTTCAAGTATAAACCAAATAATAGAATTTAGAAAAAATTAATCCCGGATCAAAAATAAAAAAGTAGAAAATTTAAATTGAAAATTAATTAATAAATTTAAAAAATTGAATTTTAACATATAAATTGAATAAATTAATTTTAATAAATCAATTAATTAATTGAATAAATTTAAAAAAGTACTTTGATTTTATTTAGAATAAATTTCAGTTTTTAAGAGGTATTTTTATTTAAAAATTTAATTTCATATTTTAACCAAAAATGATAGTAATTTGAAATTTAAAAAAAAAATGGAATAAGACCAAAGAACTAAGTTTCAACAAAATAGTTAAATCCTCAATCAAATAATTGAATTTTAACTAAATAAGATGAATTTTCAACAAAAAATGCAGTACTACAAATTTCACTTTAAAACATTAATTTTCCATAAAGAAATGCCAAAAAAATAATTAAATTTTCAACCTAATAATAACATTTTTAACAAAAAATATGAATTTTTAACAAAATATTCGAAATTGCTTCAATTTGGAAGATTTATAAGTTAAAACTTGATTTTTTATCTTGAAAAACGTATAGATTTAGGGATTTTTATTTTAAAATCTATAAGATTGAAAAGTTTTTCATTAAAAAAAAAATAATAACTCTTAAACATTACGCAAGTTTTGAGTTTAAAATTTTAACTTTTAAAGTTTTTTAAAGTTTTTAGAAGTTTTAACTTTTACAATTTTAAATTCTGCAAATTTGATGCTCTATATTCGAAATTTCTTTAATTTGGAAGATTTAGAATCTAAAACTTGACTTTTTAAATTTACAATTAAAAATTATGCAAGTTTCAAGTTCAAAAATAAAAAATTCTGTAAGTTTGATGATTTACATTCGAAATTTTTAAAAACATTTGAAAATTTTCGAACAGATGTTAAAAATCTTTTGAGTTTAAACTAATAAACATTTAAACTTTAGTCTTGAAACTGTTGAATTTTCATCTTCAAAATCAACACAATTCAAAATTCAAAATTAAACTATTCCAAAAAAATATGAAAATTAAAAAAATTTGGGACATTTTTTGGGATATTTTAATTTTGAAAATTCACAATTTAAAATTCTTCAATTTCAATTGAAGATTAGGAATTCAAAATTTTTCAATATGAAAGATGTATGAATGAATAATCTTATATTTTTATGATTTTTAAGATCAAAAGTTAAGTTTTCAATTAAAAATTTTTTAATATAACATTTAAAGATTTTGAATTTAAATTTCTTCACTTTTGAATATTTACACCTCAAGACTCTTCAATATTTAGTGTGTACAGTGAAATCTTACTTATTTCAAGGCTCACTTATTCCAAGGTTCACTTATTCCAAGGCTCACTTATTCCAAGGTTCACTTATTCCAAGTCTCTCACGCTCGGATATTCCAAGTGGAAAGGACGCAAACGACTCGCGCTGGAGATGGGGATCCCTGCAGACTTGGAATATCCGAATGTTTACGTTTCTCGTTCCTTGGAATAAGTGAGAGTTCACTCTATAATAGAAAATAAAGCCATTTTTAATGTGACAAAGTGAATGAATGAATTTGAAGATTATTATTAGTATTATTTCTAAACCCCTACCATTGTTTACCAATGTCCCAAGCAGCGACTACGATATTATTAATCACTATGTCAGCAGGAATTATTTCTGCATTATTTTGTGGCTTACAGTGCAGAGTACGGAGTAAACCAACTACTGAGCCGACTACTACACCTGTGGCTCCATAGAGATTATCTATTTGAAAAATAAAAGGAAAAAACATTATTGATAGAGTATTCCAATTTCACTTCAATACCTTGCTGGTAAAAATTCGTATAGCAAACAACTACAAATTCGTATTGAAAATTCATATTTTGAATGAATATTGACGTGAGACTTGTGAAAACTGTGTTTTGCGTGGACAGTTAATCTAATAGTCATAAAAGTAAGTGATTTTCTGTTAAATAGCTTCTTCGTGCGTCTGTTTATAAAACTGCGTTATGCGCATTATGCGCTGTACGCAAAAGTGCGTGCTTCCCACTTTAAGTGTTCAGCGGCCCGCAAATATGTAAAGTACGTAAGCAGGAAACACATTTATTTTAACGTGTAACATCAAACTTTCTTCCACATTTCCGTTAAATATTTAGTTACCGGAAATGGTTCATATGCCCCTGACTGTTTACGTTCGGAGTCCCTTGACTTAGGGCCACCGTCAGCCCCAAAACCGGCAGTTTTTTATACTAATTTTGCGAATTATATTTTTTCTCGTCGATACTTTTTGAATTAAATTTAATTCCAAACAAATTATCCAGAAATAAAACAAATTATTCATAAAAATGGTATTTAAAAGATGTTCGAAATGCACTGACAATTCGAACAAATTCGTAAAAATGATTAGTATTAGTATTGTAGCTATGACAGTTCTACTTCACTTGCCGACCTCCCTGTTATACTGACTGATGGCAGCAATATTAACCTAATAGGAATCTTCATTACCAACCGTCGGTAATACCCACTGTCGGTAACTTGGCACTGAACAGAACTTTACTCGGTCGGCAAGTGAAGTAGAACTGTCATAGCTATACTACTAATTTCCACGAGATTATATTGAATAAATCATAATTATTACTTGTCCATGCAGCAATTGGCTCTTTCCAGGTTGATATGACAATCGATGGTCGAACAATACAAATTGGAACTCCTTTGGAATATATTTTTCCTACTTCTTCAGCCATTGCCTTTGAAAAAGCATATGTATTTGGCCATTTTCCCAATAGCCTGTAAATTTGAATTTTTAACTTCAGTTAACTTATTTTATTAAAAAATAATCAAAAATGAATTTTTAACTGGCAGTAAATGCAAGTTTTCAAAACGCTCGTTTCTGGATTTTTATTTCCTACAGCTAAAACGATTTAAATAATAATTAATAATATTAACTTGAAAGGATTTGAAATCAAACAATTTTAGATTAGGTAAAAATTTGAAACTGCTTAAGGCCATGTGACGAGTGGGTCACGTGACCGGCTTCCTACCTTACCGACACTTTTTTTCTTTGTAAACTTATTTTAACACGAATAGGCACATTGAGTTGAAAATTTTGGATGATAGATAAGAAGCACTAAGGAACACGGCTCTGGTTTAAATTGAATTAGTTTCAATTGAAATTTTGATAATAGGACAATTTCAAAAGCATTAAAAACTGAATCTTTTCAAATTAGAACTTCAAAAATTGGATCTATTTGGGAACGATTCCAACTCAGCTGGAAATTCCTCTACAGGAACCTCGGAGGATCCTGGACATGTTACTGGACACGATTCTGCACACGAGCCTGCACAGGTAATCTTGACGACTCCCGTGAAGGAATGATCGAGTATAGGTATCTGTACAGGTTCCTTTGCAAAGTATCGAGAGACCCAAGCCACTAGCGAACCCTCGCGGATTAGATCCTATGCAGATGTACGTATAGGATCCTGAACAAGTTCCTGTACATGAACCTGTGTCTCAAATCACTCTGTGAAGGAACCTGTACATGATCATTCAAAGGTTAGCTTGCACACAGGTTCCTTTGCAGGATCGTGTACAGATTCCTTCGCCAAATTCCTGTACAGGAACAGTCCAGATTACCTGTACAGGTTCGTGTACAAGTACTTGTGTAGGTTTGTAGCAGAAACATGTCCAGAAACCCCGGAGGATCCTGGATATGTTGCTGGACACGATTCTGCACACGATCCTGCACAGGTAATCTTGACGTTTGCTGTGCAGGAATTTGGCGAATGAAACTGCACATGATCCTGCAATGGAGCCTAAACCAAGAGAGGAACCTTTGAATGATCGAGTATAGATTTCTGTATAGGTACCTTTGCGAAGTATCGAGAAATCCAAGCCACTAGCGTACCCTCGTGGATTAGTTCCTATCCAGGTTTACGTATAGGATCCTGAACAAGTTCCTGTACATGAACCCGCATTTCAAATCACTCTGTGAAGGGACATCTACATAATCATTCAAAGGTTAGCTTGCACACAGGTTCCTTTGCAGGATCATTCACAATTTCCTTCGCCAAATCACTTTACAGGAACCGTCAAGATTACCTGTACAGGTTCGTGTGCAGGTTCGTGTGCAGCTTCGTGTCCAGGAACCTATCCAGGAATTTCGGAAGATCCTGGACATGTTCCTCAACACGAAACTGCACAGGTAATCTTGACGGTTCCTGTGCAGATATTTCGCGAAGAAAACTGTACATGATCCTGCAATGGAACCTGCGCCGACAGAGGAAGCTTTAAATGCTGAAGTATAGGTTTCTGTACAGGTTCCTTCGCCAAATTCCTGTACAAGAACCGTTAAGATTACCTGTACAGGTTCGTGTGCAGGTTCGTGTTGAGAAACATGTCCAGGATCCTCCGAGGTTCCTGTTCAGAAATTTTCTGCTGGCAATACGAAGTAATTCAATCTTCAATACATAGTTCTCAAATCTTCTTATTTTTAAGGTTTGATTTTGAGAAATTATTGTCGAAATTTTTCTTACTGTTTCAAATTTATTCTGGAAGAATTTAATTTAAAATTTGTATTTCACAATATGTCAAACTGAAGTATACTAATAAACAATTAGTATTATTAACTTTCCTTACATTGGAGTTAAGTGTTCCAGTTTTTCATCGTCTAGCACATCAACTATTTTAAAAAGTTTTTCAACTTCCATTGGAGGTGAGTAGAATTTTTCTTCAATCTCTTTTGAGATACAGTGCGAAAATGCTGTTGAGATGTGAACAAATGCCTACAATTAATAACAAAATAAATTACAACCAGCAAGAAGAATCATAATTTTCATGAGGTTCACTGAGGTTTTAAGTACAAGGAAATAGGGGAACAAATTATTTCAGATAAATAGGGAAAAAGGGGAATTTTTCAAAAATATGGGGAAACCCCCAAAAAAAATTTAACGAAAAAGTTCATTTTTAACCAAATAGTTGAATTTTCAACAAGCAAAACATGTGTTGAACTTTGAAGAAAAAGAGGATTTTCAACAAAATAGTTGAATTTTCAAACAAAAAAATTAAACTTTAAACAAAAACAGTTGCATTTTTATCAAAATGGTTCAATCTTCAAGCCAAAAAGACGAATTTTTTAGAAGACATCTGAATTTTCAAACAAGAACTTTTCTAGCAAAAAATAAGATGAATTTTCAATCCAAGAGGACGAATTTTTTATCCAAAAAGACAAATTTTCTACAACAAAAATTGAATTTTCGACAAAAAAAATGTTAACAAAGTACTTGAATTTTTAATTAAATAATCGATTTTTCAAGAAAAATGTTGAATTTTCAATAAAAAAGATTAATTTTTAAACCTAGCAGACGAGTTTTTCACAAAAAACATAAATTTTGAACGAAGAAGATTAATTTTTATTTAAAAAATCGAATTTTTAACAAAATAGTTAACTTTTCAGCCAAAGAGATGAATTTCAAACTTAAATGAGAAATATTTTTAAAGAAGATTTTTTATAAAATTAGTAGAATTTTCAAAATGAAGGAAGAATTTTCATCGAGCAATGTAATGGTTCATATGACAACTGAAAAAATTTTTAATTTTTAATGAAAAAGCAGTTGAATTTAACCAAAATAGACGAACTCTCATCGAATATTTCAGTAGTTCATTTTTTAGTCAAAAAGGAGTTACTTTCAGCTTAAAATATTATTATTTATTTTTTTTTAAATGCTAAATTTAACAAAAATAAATAATTTCTCGTGGAAAGTTGTAATCGTTTGTATTTCAACCAAAAAAAGATTTTCATTTTAAATAAAAGAGATGAATTTTCATATCAAACATCGGAATTTTCAACTAAAAAAGATAATTTTTGAACAAACATGGAACACTTAAATTTTCAGTTCAAAAATTAATTTTCAATAAAAAATAATAAATTTCTAACATGCAGGTAAATTATAAATCAAGGAAATGAATTTTTCAACCAAAAAGATAAATTTTCAAACAAGAAGATTAATTTTCTACCAAAAAGAATGAATTTTTATTTAACAAAAAAAAAATAATTTTCAACAAAGCAGTTACATTTCTAACCAAAGAGATTAATTTTAAACTAAAATGGAACAGTGAAATTTTCATGTAAAAAAATAATTTTGCAATAAAAAGAAAATTATTTTTCAACAAAAAAGTTGAATTTTTAATTTAGAAAATGAATTTTCTACCAAAAAGATCATTTTTCAGCTATGAAGATTAATTTTCTACCAAAAAAAGATGAATTTTCAACCAGATCCCTGAATTTTTATCAAAAAATATGTAATTTCAACAACAAACATGGAATAATTAAATAAATATATCTTTCATTAAAAAAATGAGTTTTTTACCAAAGATTTGAACTTTTAACTAAACAAGATGAATTTTCAACAAAAATCAAAATAGATACCTACATTATTATTATTATTATATCATTAAGCCGTTTCCCTTTCGGGGTAGGCGTGAATTGCTCGGTTGGATAGTAGTA